>JBBULP010000535.1:0-15150 GCA_038048775.1 Picocystis salinarum | reverse complement strand
CGCTCTGGTTCTCCGCACCTCCCAACTCGACGTGAAAGCTCCGCCACACGCAACGTGCCAGTGGTTCCGGCTGTTGAACGACTCACTGTCGTCTCACAGCCTAGAGGAACCAACCAACCACAACAATACCAAATTGGAGTTCATGCAAAGTTACATAAGTGCTTCGGTCATATAGCACATTCCAACTTCGAGTTCACCACTAACATCTCAATCTTTTCATTGTGGTTTTTATGGACGAGTCAAGTAAGCACTCAAAAAATGATGTGTTGGCACCGATTCTACGTGCTTCGCTTCAATTGCCGTTTATGAGGATAAGTTAATCTAGTTGAGGACCTTCCAAACATCACGGTGCTTGAACAATGTTCGAAAGTTTGATCAGAAGTTTCAAGTTTCATCCGGTGTTGAGTGGTGATCATGGAATCGCATACAATTACATAGCACAACAACCAAGCGAGGCTTGTGAAACGTAGTTTGCAAGGAGTGTACTTGGCTTAATAATCTCGGACGTTTTATGTAATGTTGCACTCGACTTCAATAAATCGTTCAAGCTTTCAAGTGAGGATAACACGATCGCAAAAGCGTAAAAAAGTACAAATGAGTGTCTTTAGATCATGAAGGGGTATGCCTCCACAATAACGTGCTCCTTAAAAGCTTCTTCAAGAATCGTAGTTAATCTTTGGGTTCTTTTGAATGAATATAGAATTCCCCGTCGTTGTCGCATTGAAGTTTTGTGAATTTTGGCGTTAATTACCTAGTAAGTGCAAATGTTTCGTTTGGTTTAAGAGATCATGTGCCATTGTGTTGCTAGAAGTATTGGCATGTACCAAAACAATAATAAAAACATCATTCGCTTGTTGCACGTGTATTTTTTATGCAAAAGCTACATCTCGACTAGATCAACATTATTGGACAAGATGTTGGACGTTATTGGGTCAGAGGCTGCCAAATTATGTGTGGATTTGGGGTCTCTCGCACTTAGAAGTTCTATAGAACACAATTTTTCGTGCACATGATGGAAGTCCATTGCTTAAGCACTTCCTTCAAAAGCACAAAAATTCAAGGGAGTTTCTAGTAATGGTGCACAAAGAAATTTTCTGGTTGGACTAATGCACTTTGTTGGGTGATACACATTGACTTGTAAGCGGTGATAAATTTCATACGTAGCAACCTGATTTTTGATACGATGGGAAAGATTGTCGGGAAGGTATACATACCCCAACGGAATGATACAAAGAGGTAACGTACCCTTGGAGTGCATATTACGTAGAAAGGGAAGAAGCACTTTGCTTTGTCCTCCTAATCAAATGCCAATACGTATCCAAACAAACCAATGTAAAGTGAGCATCTTTGGAATCTGTCGAATTTTGAGCTTGTTTATGTTATACCCGCTGGTACCTAATGCGACCTTTCGATCAATTGAAAGCGACTGTAGAATTCAAGCAAAATAGCCCCAAAGGATTCGAACCTCATTCGAATGCAAGCTCGATGACCAAGGAGTTGTAAGGGGAGCGTTGGGGAATAGACCATGCGTCACTTAAGGTTACCGTTTGGAGAGCAAGCTTCAACGCCTTAGTCAAGATTGCCCAACGAGAGCCCCTTTATAACGGAGGAACTTCTTGCAAGGCAAAAGATGTCCACACAAATAGGACTCTCGTGCAAAACATGTGCTCGCGTTCATTTTGTTTGTCACCATAGGCCAAGTCTACACAATGCAATGTAGGGATTGCGCACACCGTGTCTTGAAATCGATGAAGCTTAGGATCTCACATTTGAGTGCATTGTGCTTGCAACAACGTGATCACCTCGGTTCATAAATACAAGAAGCATTTTCAACTATCGACGAAGTTTTCAACCTTTTCTTAGAATCCGAAAGTAGCATGTTTTGTAGTTCGCATTGTTGTTGGAATAGTTACAAAATAGCATTTTTGACTTCCACTCTTACGTTGGTGAAAGAAACCTCAGGCGGTCTCGGCCCAAGTGGTGAAGGGCTGCGCGTCGGAAGACAAACTAAGCACATAGAAAGGCTTTCCTCCGTGCTCGGTCATTGAGTCGTCTCTTTTGTGAGCGAAGCTACTTTCACCCTTTCCACTTGCCAGCCCTCTCCATCTCTCCTACGTCCTACCTTCCACTTGCCGAAAATTGAGAGAGCTCGCTCCACATGCATTCCACAACCTTCTCACCTCGTCTACATGCGCATGGAGCAGGTTGGAGGAAGGAAGCTCTCTGCCACGCCGTCCATTCTGTCTCCGACATCGCCATTACAACTCGGAGGAACGGCTTGGATCCTACCTGGTAAACGAGTGGGACCAGATCCCCTCTTCGTGTCGGAATTTGGTGCAGGTTTCCTTGGACGACGATGGCGCTAGGCGCGCTTTCACGAACGTGCACGCGCTGCTGTGCGACCACGAGGTCTTCGGCAGCACCACACGACATCTCGACGCAGCTGGCCATGCGTCTGGCCGCTGCTCCAAGGGGCGTGCGGGCGGCACGTGTGGTGTTTCGAAGCCACGTGGGCGATGAAGTGTCGCCACGTCAGCTGGCGCGTGTCCTGAAGCTGCTGAAGCGCATGGACGCGTGCGAGACTGCAAGAGACGCCTTCTACGCAGCAAGGCAGATAAAAGGCGCAGTAGATGAAGACGCATTTGTAAGGACGGCCATGATCGACGTGTGTGGGCGATGTGGACGTGTCGACGAGGCCATGGAGCACTTCCGATCCCTCGGAAGCAATCCGGACGTGGTCTCCTGCAACGCGGCAATGCGTTCGTGTATAAAGTGTAAACGATACGAAATGGCGCAAGATATATGGGACACGATGAAGGTGCGAGATGGCGCGTCCTACGCCGCAATGATGGCATTGCATGCTGCGAAAGGTCAATGGGAAGAGGCAGTGAACTGCTTGAAAACTATGGAAGAAAATGGGTGGGAACCAGACAAACGGGCCTGGACTTCGGCCATCGTTGCTATGGCCAAGTCGGATGCATGGGAAGACGCTGTGCTGCTCTTTGATCAAATGCAGGCACGGGGAGTGGTTGCAGACACACCAGCCTGGAATGCACTACTCCATGCTGTGGCACGTGGAAGGCAATTTGGGCTAACCTTGGATCTATTTCAAACAATGAAGAGAAAAAATGTTATTACAAACATAAGGACTTACAATATTCTGTTGGATGCATGCAGTCGTGCAGAAAAATGGGAAGTTGCTTGGGAAATTTTTCACGATATGGGAGATGGCATAGAACCGGACATAGTTTCCTACAATTCCCTTATAAGTGCATTAGGAGCTGGAGGGCAGTGGGAGAAGGCAGCTGCAGTCTTCCAGGAAGTAGAACAGAGAGGACTCAGACCTGACGTGATCACATACACTGCCCTTGCAGCAGCGTTTGGAAGGGGTAGGCAAACAAACAAAGCTATTGAGCTTCTGGATAGAATGAGGGATGCGGGAACCAATCCTAATATCAGGACATACAATACTGTTATTGAAGCTTGCCTGCAATCACGGAAGCCTTTGTTTGTACAGTCGCTGCTTGCAGAGCTGCAGGAAGAGGGCCTGCAACCAGACAGAGTCACCTACCAGCTGGCGCTTGCTTCATTTGAGAGGGAAAGCCTTTGGGAAGAGGCCGCAGATATTTTTCTCATCATGAGAGAGAAAAAGATTCCCATGGATTCAGCCATTCTCTATGCCCGGCAACTTCTCTATGCTTGGCCTGCTGGTCTGAAGCGTGTCCCGGACCCAGTCATTGCGACTGCGAGAGCAGCAGTTCAATCTGGTAGGGATGCAAGAGCAACGATTCCGGACTCTTTTATTCAAATAATGAAGTCAACCATTGAAAATGGTCGGGCTGCCCGCGCTGCCTTCGAAAACATGAGAACTTGAAAGCACGAGTGGTCTGGGATCATAACAATTTGCAAAGGATGGCAAGAATCCGCACCGCTGAAGCTGCGCCAACTACTACTTGTAGTTTTTGAGTTTGCTACGTTTGTTCATTTCTCGGATACGGCCATTTAGCAGATCCATGTTGTCGTGCATCCCCTCTACCTTTTCGTTTTGTTTCCCCAACTCCTCGTCCATTCCTTGACCTACCAACTTGATCTCACCGAGGGTGCGTGCTATTTCGTCCATGTACTTGTCTTGTTTCTCCGTTTCTCCGTGTAATTCCATCAGTGCGTGGTCGTCCATCGTTTGCATGCGTTGTGGATCTGAGATTTCCTCAGGCAAGTCCTCCATGGATCCGCTCTTCGACCTGGTTCGCGTCCTCCGTCTCTTGAACGGAGACTGCTGAACCTTTTTCGCTGCTTTTTCTCCGTCGAAACCATTTTTCATTTCTTCGGAAGGCTCGCGGCCATTTTTCTGATAAGTGTTGGATCGTTCCAGCGCTTTTTCAACCTCTGGTTTGGACTTGGAAGCTTTAGCTTTGAGGGCCTTGGCTCTCTTTTGCTCCATTTTCTCCGTCCTCTGACGCCACTTTTTGGACTTGAGCTTGTCAGGATCTCCATCGCAACATGAGAAACAGACGAAACACCTGGTCAAGTAACGTAGCAGCGATTCAGATTCTTCGACGTGCTCCTCCATCTCTTCGAGTTGGTTTTGCACGTCGTCGATCTGGTGCGTTTGGCGCTGAAGCTCCTCCGACGTGGCTCCGGCCAGCTCAAGCGTCTCCTGAGCGACGTCCAGAGCACGCCTGGAATGATCTGTCGTCTTTCGGTGCAGCTTTTTCGCCGCTTCGAGCTGCTGCGACGGTGCGTCATGGCCGTCCATCGCGTCGTCGGTGGTCGTGTCTGGACGACGAAGCACGAGGGTATCGATGCACCTGCCAAAACATATCGATCAGAACGAGTCAAGTATCGATGAAGTGAGAAGGAGCTATCGATCGAACGGACCCAGGCAGATCGAGGGGAGCAGGAAAGACATCGATACAGGTACAGCTGAATATCGATATTTTCGACAGAGATATCGATCATCGGCAACGGGTTCTTCAGGAACGGGAACTGTTTCGTAGAGGACGAGGGGAGCGACTCTCGTAAGGACACCTTGGTGGCATGACTGCGTAGAGATTGAGAAAGGGACAGGATTGATCGAAGCCTTTCATGATATACAGATGGTGCCATGATACGCGAAAGGCTACTTTCTTTCGCCACCCGGGTATCCCGTGTTCCTTGCCTCCGTGACCACTCCAGCAAGACCCATGAGCAGCGGTAGAAGGGGCGGATGGATCTCTCCACTGGCAGAGTAATCAAGCCCCATGCCTAACAGAAAGAAGGAAATACTCAACACCGTGATGGCCTTAGCTGATGCTTTCCAAATCCCAACTGCGTCTCCCTTTGACCAGGACAGGAAAAAAGCTTCAGCTCTGTTGGTCGGGGTCTTGGACGATGGACGGAGCAAATCGCGGACCACCTTCCCAGGTTCAATGTCCCAATCTTCGATGTGTTCAACGACCTTACCCGTCCTCTCATCAAACACATGAGTTGTCCCCCCTGCCGCTGCCAGCCGTGGACGCCACGGCAAGTCCAGGATGCAGCTGAACCTCCACTTTGACTGCACCGATTCTTCGCCTTCTCGCCAGTCTGTAATTTCGAGCTTTACATCCTGCATCAGCGATCCCAGATTACCCACGTTTTTCTTGAACCTGTCAACTCCATTGAAGCTGACGAATGGATCTGCAAAAGTGCAATTTGGGTCGTAGGCAGACATTTCGCCCAGCCCCGAGATGAAGTAGCACTTGTCGTAATCGTCCCGAAGCATTTGCAGGACCTCTCGACGTTCGATTGGTCTGGAAGTACCTTCTCCTTTCTCATCGGACCTGTTGGACGTCTTTTTTCCTTGGAACGACGCCAATATGTCTCCGAATCCTTCCGCACCGTACCAAACTGCCTTGAGGAAGGCATCCGCTTCCTTCCTGTAGTTCTTCGATTCGGCGACCTCTCCCTTTTCGTCCTTCTTCGCCTTGAACACGGTCGCGTGGCGTCTGTGGCTTCTCCGATTCCTCTTATGGACACAGCAGCACTGACTGGTGCCAGGGATGTGCGCGAAGCGCTCCATGAGCAGCAACTTGCTTTGTCGTTTCGATGCAACTGGTCTGCGCCTTCGTCGACGCATCCACGCATTGAGACTATTTTGGCCTACTAGGAACGTTCAGCCTTCGTATCGATGTTTGGAGAAAAAGATATCGACCAAAGAGCGACAGAGGATCGCCACCCGGGCCTCTGGAGGTCTGGAGAGGGTCGAAGGGGACGAATTCGAGCGAATTTCCGTACGGAAGAGCCACAAGTGAGGAGAGGGAGAGGAACCGATCCGAAATCAAAGCGAATATTCGTAGGTCCGGGATCCGAGCCAGGCCTCGGATCATATCCCTCAGAGGATTTAACGGAAGGTAGAAACTAGACCTCGGCGGGTCATGTTTGCGCTCGGATGAATCTTGCTTCTATCTCCCGTCGAGGACCTCTCTTTGAACCCCATCCCATCCTCATCGGCAAACGACCGTACGGTCCTGTCCTCCTCAAATCCTCCTATCGGGAAATTCACCCCGGATCCAACGGGAAGCTCGATCGATCTGACCGGTTCTGTGTGCGCCCATCTGCCCCTTCTGTGCGGTCTCGTCTCCCAGGTCTTTCGGGTGATCGAGATGCATATTTCAGACGCCACACTCGTCCGTCCGCCGAGGAGGGGTCTCGTGGTGCATATCTACGACCAAAGCGACACAGGTGCAAGCGCACAACGCGCGCTCGAGCGCTCCTGAACGGCCACAATGGCACTTGGCGTGTTGTCCATCGCCACCAGGCGCAGCTTGAAGCGTAGTGTCTCGTCCCTACGCGCATTCCAACAGGTACGCTGTCGCTCGGAGGAAACCGGAGTCACGTGACCATGCCCGAGCTCGATCGCTGGCTCATGAAGATCCTCCACCATCGCTTGGGCTTTCCGTGAACCGAAAAGGCGATACGGACGATTGTGCCGCACATCTGATTTGTCGAATGCACGGCCTTGATACTCTCGAAACTCGATCGTTGCGGAGAACCACACCTGCTCCCTTTCGCTGACATCGTAGATCGCGTTGTGTAGACGTGGGATGCTGAATTCGCGTCCGCTGCGCAGCCGGCAGCTGCTGCTCCAAGCCTCAACGAAGCAGTGGTTGATGGCAAAATCATGCATCCATCCCTGTTGAATCGCAATGTGAGGGAGACCCAGTACGCGGTGCGAGGTGAGCTCTATCTCAGGGCGGAGGAGCTTAGACAGAAGGGTATGGAAATTATATTCACAAATGTTGGGAATCCTCACGCCCTCGGACAGGTGCCCATCACCTACAATCGACAAGTACTTGCCTTGTGTGCGGCCCCTTTCCTGTTGGAGCACCCAGAAGTGACAAAAATGTTTCCGTCAGATGCCATAAGCCGGGCAAAGGAGCTCCTGAGCTACAACAAGGGAGGCATAGGTGCATACAGCGACTCCCGTGGCGCAGATGGTGTGAGAAAAGAAGTTGCCAGGTACATTGAGCAGAGGGATGGGATGCCAGCAGGTACTGTAAATCACAATAACATTTTTCTCACAGATGGGGCCAGTGTTGCTGTGCGAATGGGGCTGAACTCCCTGATTCGAGATGAAAATGACGGTATTTTGGTCCCCATTCCTCAGTATCCATTGTACTCTGCTTCCATCAAGCTGTATGGTGGGTCACTCATTCCGTACGAGCTTGATGAGAGCAAAGGCTGGGGTATGAATGTCGATACCCTCAGGAAGGCCTGCGCGGATGCAAAGGCAAAAGGCATCCTCCCCAGGGGTCTCGTTTTTATCAACCCTGGAAATCCCACTGGCCAGTGCTTATCCAAGGAGAACTTGAAGGAATTGGCCCAGTTTGCCAGCGAGGAACAGGTTGTGCTCATGGCGGATGAGGTTTACCAGGAGAACATATTCCAAGATCAACGGCCTTTTGTTTCCATGAGGCAAGTGTTGTATGAAGCGGGTGAACCCCTGAACTCCAAGGTTGAATTGCTTTCCTTCCACACGGTATCAAAGGGTGCGCTGGGAGAGTGTGGTATGCGTGGTGGTTATGTTGAGATGCACAACATTCATCCCGGTGCGATCGAAGAGGTTTACAAGACTGCCTCTATCAATCTGAGCCCGAACGTACTGGGGCAGATGGCGATGGGTTTGATGGTCAACCCTCCTGCCCCTGGAAGTCCGTCTTATGAGGGCTTCATGAAGGAGAAGAATGAGGTCTTGGCAAGCATGCGCAGGCGCGCCCACATCATGACCGACGCCTTCAACAGTCTGGAAGGGGTGACCTGCAACTTTACGGAGGGCGCAATGTACTCTTTCCCTCGGCTTCACCTCCCCAAGAAGGCAATTGAAGCTGCCAAAGCTGCAGGTAAGGCACCGGATGTGTTCTATTGCTTGAAACTCTTGGAAGCAACTGGCATCTCTGTGGTTCCAGGCAGTGGTTTCGGGCAAGCAGAAGGAACCTTCCACCTCCGCACCACCATCCTCCCCATGGAAGACGTGATGAAGGAGAAGTTCGTGCCCTTGCTCACCGACTTCCACAAGAAATTCATGGACACGTATCGCGATTGAGCTCGCTCTGGTTCGTGTATAAACATATCCCTTCCCCTTCGGTTGCACCTCTTCCTGCCTCCACTTAACTCCTTCCTTAACTCCCGAATCTCAACTTCATCGTGGTCGAACCGGAGATTTCGGAGTCGATCGGAGACTCCTTAGAAGGGTTGAACCGGTCCTTTGAAAGGGAAGACCGAGGCGTTTGAAAGGGGAGAAGGGACGTCCCAAAAGGGGTCGTGTTCGGTGCAACGAAAGAAGACGTGTTCGCGGACGTTGGGACACGTGCGCACGCCATGGCCGCACCAAGCAAGCGTGCGTTTCGCATCGAGCCCTTCAAGGTGCGTGCAAGAACTTGCTGAAGTCCTCCTTTGTGGATGGAGGACGAAGCGCGGAGGATAGAGGTGTCGCGAGGACTCCACCGACGCGACACGGACGAGGACTCGAAACTGACGGAAGATCCGGTGGAACGTGCTGCAGCATCGCGTGGAAGCCGATCCGCAGTATGCAGGTGCGTGAACGGCCTCATGAACTTAGAAAGTCGTTTGCGAGTCGATAGCTGACCTAGCGGCGGATGTGGCGAGCAGAGAGGACGTGGAAACTGTTGGAAGATGCAATCAAGGAAATACACAACCACAACGCAAGTGGGCTCAGTTTTGAAGAGTTGTACAGGTAAGAAAACCTCCAATACGCTCCAGAGATGTCTCGAACGCGTATGTTGGTACTGACGGTTCCGTATTCATGCATCGACAGGAATGCATACAACATGGTTTTGCACAAATACGGGGATCGACTTTATGGAGGCCTCACACAGACTCTGGAAAGACACTTGCAGGAAGTGGTGCAATCAATCCAGAGCGCGCAAGGGAGCGACTTCCTTGTGCAGCTCAACAAACAGTGGCAGGATCATGTCAAGTCCATGCAGATGATACGCGATATCCTTATGTACATGGACAGAACCTACATTGTGCAGCAAAACAAAATACCTGTCCACGAACTCGGTCTTAAGTTGTGGAAGGTTCATGTTGTTCGAAATCCAACAGTCCAAGATAGGCTGCTGAGCACTCTATTGCTTAGCATAGAGAGCGAGAGGAAAGGTGAAATGATCGATCGAAATCTCGTGAGATCGAGCACCAAAATGTTGATTGATTTGGGACTTCCCGTCTACCAAGAAGAGTTTGAGAGACATTTTTTGAGTTCATCAAGCAAATTTTACAAGCAAGAGTCCCAGGAACTAGTATCTATATCCTCTTGCCCAGAATATCTCAAACATGCTCAGCGGCGGCTCAATGAAGAAGTTGAAAGAGTACAGAACTACTTGGATGCCACCACTGAAGCAAAGATACTGCAGGTGGTAGATCAGGAAATGGTTGGGGCACACTTGAAGACACTTCTGGACATGGAGAACACGGGGCTGGTTCCTTTGCTGAGGGAAGACCAGAACGATGATTTGGCACGCTTGTACATGTTGAGCAAGAGGGTTGATAATGGGATCAACATACTCAAAGAGGCCTTCTCGGCGCATCTTGTGGAGCTTGGGAAATCCATTGTGTGCGATGCTGAAAAGTCTCAAGAAGCAGTTGCTTTTGTGGAAAGCCTCCTTTCCATGAAGGAAAAGTACAGTGCCATAGTGCACCAGCCCTTTTCCAACGACAGAACGCTTTCGTATGCTCTGAGTGAAGCATTCGAACACTTTATGAACCTGAATACAAGGGCTCCGGAGTTCATCTCCACGTACCTGGATCAGAACCTTCGTAAGGCAAAGAAAGGTGCGGAGGAGGAAGACGTGGAACAAACGCTCGACAAGGTGATGTCCCTGTTTAGGTATCTGGAGGAGAAGGATGTTTTTGAGCGATACTACAAACAGCATTTGGCCAAACGATTGCTGTCCGGGAAATCAGCGTCGGAAGATGCAGAGAGGTCCATCATTTTGAAGTTGAAAACAGAATGTGGCTATCAATTCACTAGCAAATTGGAGGGGATGTTCAACGACATGAAAACGTCTGCGGACACCATGGAGCGTTTCAAGCAGCACTCTGCGGAGACTTCTGGGAATGCAGGGGTGGATATCAACGTGCACGTTTTGACAAGTGGGGCTTGGCCATCTCAACCTTCCACCACCTGCCGTATTCCGGCAGAGCTGGAGGACTGTTGCGAAACCTTCCGCAACTTTTACTTGTCCACACACACGGGTCGAAAGCTGACCTGGCAGATGAATTTGGGCATGGCGGATCTGAAAGTGCACTTTGGAGACAGGAAGCACGAGCTCCACGTTTCAACGTACCAAATGTGCATTTTGCTGTTGTTCAACGACGCCGAGGGTCCTCTTACATACGAGGACATTCGCCAGGCGACTGGGATTCCAGAATTGGATTTGCAGCGTTCTCTTCAGTCTCTTTCTTTGGTGAAAGGCAGGAACGTGTTGACGAAGGATCCCATGAGCAAGGACATCTGTTCCACGGATCAATTTTGCATCAACGAGAGTTTTCACAGCAAGTTGTACCGGGTGAAGATTGGCACGGTGACGGGTCAGAAGGAGCACGACCCTGAGCGTGCCGAGACCCGTCGCAAGATCGAGGAGGATCGCAAGCCTCAGATTGAAGCGGCCATCGTTCGCATCATGAAGTCTCGTCGCACCCTCGACCACAACAACTTGGTGAGCGAGGTGACTTCGCAGTTGTCCAGTCGCTTCATGCCCACGCCACCGGCCATCAAAAAGGTACGTCCACCACCACTCGGTCCAGCCTCTCCGACACCCACAGAGATTGAGAGGGATTGAGAGAGAGAGGATTGAGAGGGATTGAGGGAGAGGGGATTGAGGGAGAGGGGATTGAGAGAGAGGGGATTGAGAGGTGTACGACTGGGATCTCTTGGTGTGAGAAGTGGGCACGCACGTGAGGACGTACTGACGAGTGGAACGTACGCACACGCAGCGCATCGAAAGCTTGATCGAACGAGAGTTCCTGGAACGAGACGGAGAACAACGCACGCTGTATCGGTACCTGGCCTGAACCCGAAAAACCATGCGCACCTGCAACCGTGGGATCGTCCAACAGACGACGTTCCACGCCAAGAGAGAACCAACCAGACGTGGCCGCAGACGAACGTCCTGGGGAGTGCGAGCTGGAAACTCCGAAGACGAAAGTGATAGGTCGGTAGAAGAACAGTTCGCTCTCGAAAGAGCGCGTCGCGAAGCATTGAAGAAAAAACAAGGAGAGAGAACGGAAGACAGGGACGAAGGGAACGAGGAAGAAGGGAAGAAAGACTTGCCCAAGGTGCGCGTGCGTGCCGATGTGAGCGGACAGCTCGAAAGGTCGCGTGCATTGCAATCCGAAGGGCTCGAAGGCCTGCCGAACCGTGGCTCCCAATTGCTGCAACTTGGTGGCGTGTCGGTGCTCGCGTTTGCACCCACGGCTGCCATCCTAGCAAGTGCCTTCCTCGTTGCGTACCTGCTCTTTGGAGACGCATTCGTGCACTCGGGTGTACCGCTCGAAGGTCCGTCCACGTATTTGGATCCAGATGTGCTCTTGCAAGAACCCACGGTGGACCGATACGTACCGCTTTCCAATGCCATGACCAGCCCGCGGCCATGAAGGGAGACCACCTCCTTTCATCACCACTCCCAACCAAAACACGTGGAGTTGTAAACAAATTTTCCAAGGTCAATCATCCCGAGCCGCCCCGTCCTTTCCCATCCACGCGTTGTGAAGGTTGATCCCCCATTGCATGTGTGGTTGCTGGAAAACGCATCGTAGCATTCTGCCTTTCCATCGTGCCCTCCAAACTTCAACCGTTGTTTTTCCGCCAAGAGTTCGCCCATACCGTTCTCTATTGACGCTCCTTCTACGCTTGGTTGTGGATCTACCAATCTTCTGTCGCCTTTCGTTCAATGCGCGTTTAAATCGAGTGCGATTCTTCGTGTTCACGCCTCCCCTCATTGAGAGAGAAGAAAGGGCAATGCCAACATGACACCTCGAATTTGGTACCGACGCACGTGTTACTCCTTGCCTCCTTTGCTCCTTCCTATGCCATTGCTAATGCTTCTCCGTAAAACATAAGATTAGGGAGCAAAACCATGCCACGGACGAATTCACAAACATGACCGTATTGTGTGCGTTTGGTTGGCTACAATGGTTGCTCGTTGGTCCCCTTTTGCACGCGTCAACGTTCTTTCGGCATCTCTCTTGTCTTTCCCTCGTTCAAGCACCATCTCCCCCAAGACTTGCGCATGCAGACGCCGCCTTCGGTGGCGCGTGTCGCCTTGCTTGGAACGGCATCACATGCTCGCAAACGCGGAGCAAACGTTGCTTTCGAGCCTTGCGAAGCGCCCACGCTCGAGATCCTCGGGATCCAAGCACGCGTCCACGCGACGCATTCGCCGCGTTAAGGCTCTCTTCGAGTTGTTCTCCCACTTTGCAGTGGTGATGGATGACGTGCACACGTGTGGGGATGCCATGGCATGGTCCACTTGTGCATGGTAGGAGTGGATGTGAACGTTTGGATGGATCCACGAAGGTCGCACACACGTGCGCTCGGACATGGACGGCGAGGAGCGGCACTGCGAAGCGCAAGGATGGCGCGTGACGGCGCGCAGCGCACGCATGAGCGGCGAGGAGGAGCGAGAGAGGCTGCACGCGTCCTTGGACACGCCCAGCTTGCCGGAGATGGTGTTTGGCGGTTCGACGGTGGAGCTTCGACACGTCCACACCGGCGTGGTCCTGCGTTTCTGCGCGTCGGACGCCTTGTGCGACGTGCACGATGTGGACGTGCCCAAGGTCCGTGCTGCCGAACGTTGGATGGAGACGCATCGTGACGATCCACACGCGGTGTTGGCGCAGTCCTACGACTGGACGTACACCACCAGCTACCGCGGCACGTTGGTGCAGCCGACGGGACCGAGCTCGCGCCAGGCGTGGCGATGGCGTCCCACGACACGTCGCATCGATCGCACGGAGCTCCTCCGTCGCGATCCCATCCGCTTCTACGACGAGCTGGTGCTGTACGAGTCGGAGCTGGACGACCACGGCGCGTCGCAGCTGGCGGTGAAGCTGCGGGTGATGCCGAGGTGCGCCTACGTCCTCTTGCGCCACTGGTTGCGCGTGGACGGCGTGCTCGTGCGCTTGCGGGACACGCGCACGTACGTGGACCTCGCGAACGGCCGTCCGGACGAGGTGGTGGCGTTGCGCGAACACACGCGACACGAAGCCAGTGCCTTGCAGCTGCAGGACATGGGCATGTCCATCGACGGGAAGGCGTTTCGCAGTGCAGAAGCCACGGCACAAGCGCTCGAAGCGACGTCTCCTGCATCGGTGGTGCTCTTGGAAGCCGAGGAGCTCGTCGCAGGCGTAGGCGAAGACGCGGCAAGCGCATGAAGACGGCGGCGTGTGCATGCAGTTCTTTGCGTGGGTGCGCAGCTGGCGTGCGTCGGCATTCGCTTCCAACCATTACTCGTACGCGTCTCTGCGCGGCGACGGTGGCGAACGCCTGCGTTCTTCGCGACGCGACGGACGCCTGCTCCCTTCGTCTCGGCGGTGGCGCGACCGTCCGTCTCGAGGCTCGTACGCCACGTGCGGCGGTGCGCCATAGCCATACGGCAGCAGGCCAGGATACGCCGGCATGGCCGAGTAGATGCCCAAGGAACCGTACGGCATGACGAATGCAGCGCCTGGATAAGGCGGCTGTGCCATGGCAGACGGCACGCGCGGACGTCGTTCGTCGCCTTGGACGCGTCGCATGATGCCCAAGATGTATCCGGATTTGGAACGTATGCTGTCGGTGTCGGAGCTGGCGTAGCTCTCCAACCCTTGCAAGGCGTCGCGCTCTCTGGCGTCGGTGAGCACTTCGCACACGCGACGCGTCAAGTCTTCCTCGCGCAGCTTCCCTTGTTGGATCAAGGAATCGCACTTGTCGCGCACCGGTCCACGCAACGCGTCCAATCCTTCCTTGGCCAACATGCCGTGCTTGCGCACGCGTCGTATGATGCCGGCCAAGAACCGCGACGGGTTCTTGATCTTGTCCAGCTCGCACTCCGTGAAGCTCTGCATCACGTGTTCGGACTCTTCTTCACGCAGCTCCACGAGCTGGAGCAGCACCTCCTCTTCCAAGTCTTCTTCGCGCAATCCGCCGCGTTCCAGCACCTCTTCCAGCTGCTGGACGAACCCTTTCCCGCACTCGCGCCATCTCGACCGCCGCGGCGGGCTGCGGCTCCGGCTCCGGCTCCGCGTCCCTTCTTCCCGTGGCGAGACGCCTTCCACGTCCATGTCGCCTCGTCCTGTCCTCCTCCTCCTCTCGCGTCCGTCGTGCGCAGATGCCGCCGCCTCGCACGTGCGATGGACGTGCGTCGACACGTGTGCACGTGGTCGTCCCAAAGGGAGAGGACCCGAAAGACCTCCCTTTGGACCGTTCCAATCGATTGGAAACGCACCTCCTTTCCAAAGGGGGGGGGGGGTCGTGTCCGACCACCACGAGTCGAGAGAGAGAGGGAGCACCCATGTGCCACTTTTTGGGCGGATGAGTCCCTGGTCCTCGTGTTCCACCACGTGATGCTTTCCAACCGAATGGAGCATGAATCTTCCTCATTTTGGAAGCTCTTTCACATGGTGGACGTG
>JBBULP010000533.1:0-65660 GCA_038048775.1 Picocystis salinarum | reverse complement strand
TGGTACTCCGGATGCTTGTCGGGTTCGAACGGGGGACACATGGGCGGCGTGGCCATCCATGCTTCTTTGCTCGTGCTGCACGGTGCTTCTGTCGCGTGTGTGGGTGCTTCGGATGCCTCTCGTGACGGATCCAACTCCAAACCGTGCTCTGCAGCCTTGTGTGCGAACGGACAAGACATGGCGACACCTGCGACGACGTGCGCGTCCTCGTGTCGGTTGGACATTTTCCGCCCAGCCGACCCTCCAATCCTTGCAATCGCTGTCGAGGACAGGTATCGCTTTCTAACACAAATCCTCTGCAGCAACGGTTCCTTTGGACGCGTCGGGTGGTCGGCAGCACCAGATCCCTGGGGTCGACCTGGCCCATCTTCCAATGCCCCCCTTTTGCCATTGTCCTCGGAGAGAAAGGGGGGCATTGACACGGCCCGTACGAAGATACGGGGAGATTTCGGACCTTGCCACGTCGATCGCATCTCGATCCATCGAGGCGGGGTTCGTGGCGGGAACTCCTCCGATTGGTGGGCGGGTCGTTGGGGCGTGGCAGAGGAGAAAGGGGAGGGATGCAGTGGAGACGTGTCCGTTTCACACCGTGGGAGACTGGAGAGGAGTTGCAACCGTCGACGCGTGCGAACTGCAGACGAGGTGGAATCCACGCGGCCGAAAGCGACAAGTACATCTGCTGCGTACTCCACGAACGAGGAGTTGATCACCAGCAGGTCTTCGCGTTAGGGCCTGGTGTGCTCGATCCATGCACTCGTCGCAACCCCATTCGCAGTGCCCGTGTGTGCCGCCGTTCACTTTCGAACCCGCTCCATTTCGCATCAATCGGAGCGCGGATTCGTGGGATGCAAGCTTCTGTCCCCTTTCGCCGGTGTCGATCCCTCCCGACGACGAGAGTTGACGCGCGAGCTGCACACCAGGACCGTCGCAGTTGTGGGTTGCGATCACTGCCGCATGGAGACTTTGTCTTTGCTCACCGCACCAGGTTCCGACTCCGGTCGCCATCCAACGGACTGCGACAGCTCCATGACAAAGACTGGAGGGTAGGTGGCAGGAAGTCCACGAGGCTGTAGCACTCGAACACCCTGATGCACTCCGCCTTACTGCCAGTCGTGTGTGGAAGAGACCTGCGTGCGCCCTCGTACGGTTGGACGCGTGAATCTTGGAGGAGGGGTGGATCCAGCAGCTCAATCCGTCGGGCCACGTCCAATCCAGCTTGCAACCTGGCGTGCATGCATGGTTTCCACCTGCGTCGGATCGCCAGATCCGCCATCGAAGCACTGGCAACCAATGCACGGCATTTCCTGTCTCTTGTCCCGTCTCTCCAGGAGCAAGACGACCGTTCGGACGACCCTGGATCGGACGGATCGCTCGATCCAACCCGGATCCCATCGGGTCTGTGATCCGGTTCGAACCCGAGACCCTCGGGTGAACGTTTCGGTTTCGAAATGGCGGGAACCCCCCGGGATCCGTCGGCATTCCCGAGGGTCGTGGGCGGCAGCTGCAGATGTGAACCGACACGCGTGACCTCGTTCGAAATGCAGAAGCTGTTCGAAGGGAGAGAAGGAAGCTGCACAAGATGAAGCGATGGAAACGACGCGGGAAGATGGAAAGCAAAGCTACCGTGTGCTGGAGAGCCGCCGCAATCGGATGCGGGCTGGTGTTCCTGGTGGGAATGCGACACACCTTGCAAGGACTGGTGGAGAAACTCACCGAAGACGAAAAGGACGAAAACTTCCTCTCCGAAAGATACGTCAAGTGCTTGTACATGAGGAAGACGGGAGACTGCACGCCGTGGGGACCGTTGCGAGGGAGAGAAAGGTGCAACAAAAAAATGTCCGACGTAGACAGAAACACAGCCACCTTCTGCGAATGCATCGGCGGGTGGACGACCAAACATCTCTTCTGCGGAATGGTGAAACCGAACCTCACGTGCGAGGAAGCGTGCACCGATTTGTTCGCACATTCCCATCCTGGTGCTCCGGACGTCCTCAGGCTGCACAAAAAGCTCAACTGCTCCAACCACAGCTTCATGAAAGAATACTCCAGAAGCAAGTGCAATGCTAGCCTCCTGGATAGATCCTATGTAGAAACAGACGAAGACTTTAGATACCCCACCGTGTATGACAATGACGCCAAGGAGATCTGGATGAAAATTGCCGAAGCCTACCGAGTGACGGGAGATAGAGAAAACATCACGTCTCCCTCTCGGCGGACAAAAGAAGACGATTTTGTGAAAGACGGCCTACGAATGCCCCCAGACAGTGTTGCCGCAGCCAGGAAACAATGGATGAGATTCCTAGGACTAGCCCCCACTTACAGGGAAGTTCGCCATCACTTTGACGGGAAAGGCATAGTCATGGTTGCCGGGGGGAGTGGAAAATATTTGCTGCCTGCTTTGGTCAATGTCAATTTCTTGCGCCATGTTGGTTGCAATCTGCCCATCGAGATTTGGATACCCTTCCAGGATAGATCGCCCTGTGAAGTAGTAGATGCCTTTGCTTTGCTGGATGCTACAGTACGCATTCTTGATAAGCTGCCTTTCCTTCCTCAGCAAGGCTTTTCCCTCAAGGCTGCGTCGATAGTGTTGTCCAGCTTCCAGCAGGTGCTGTTCCTAGACTCAGATAGCATTTCGGTGCATGATCCGGCATACCTGTTCCAGACGGACGAGTATCTTGAGCAGGGCGCCGTCCTGTGGCCGGACTTTTGGAACAGCACAATCGCTCCGGACCTTCTTGAGGTTCTTGGTCTTACGTGGGAGCTTGTACCCACAGGTTCGCACGAGAGTGGGCAGATGATGTTTGACAAAGCCAGAACGTGGGATGGACTCCTTCTGGCTCTTTTCATGAACCTCAAACACCACCTGTACTTTGACCTTCTCACAGATTACTTGGGATGGGGTGACAAGGAGTCTTTTGCGTTCGGGCAGATAGTGACAGGAAAATCCTATCATCGTATTTCTGCACCGGTCCGCTCAGCAGGCATCCCTGCGTACAACTGCACTGATCCCAACCATCCATGGCATTGCAGGATGACAAAGTTCTATGGCAACACCATGGTCCAACATGATCCCTACGGAAGGGTGCTTTTCATGCATGTGAATATGCCCCCCAAGTTCTCGTTGCACATTGTTGACTCGTTTATGCAGTACATTAGGAGGTGGCAGGTGATATTTCCAGGGAATATCAGGGTGCAAGATGCACTTCGGTGGTCCGGGGTGGATGCCGAGCGACTCATCTATGATATCTTGGTGGACATCAGCTGCATGCCAGATTCTCTGGCGATTTTTCCGGAGGAGCCCTCAGCCCTGGAAACATTGACAGGTGATAGGTTGACGGTGTATGGACCGCACCTTTCCCATGGCATAGACTTGAGCTTTTTGATGAGCAAAGAAGATCAGCAAATTGAACGGAACATAACCTTTGCAGATGGTTATGTTGAAGGTGACTTCGATAGCTCGTTCGTGTATCGTTTCCAGCACTGAACACTGTCGGGTGGCACAAACGCACACGATTGTAAGCTTCCCCTTGTGTCCACCGCTCGATCTATCTTCCTCTGCAGACCTTCGTCCTCTGTCCTTCCCATCACTCCCACGAAACTCGGCGGATTTTTCGATTCATTCAATCCTGGTGGTGCCGTTTCCCGCGGAAAAAAGGGAGGCGCACGAATTCAAGGATGGCGCAGCCAAGCAAGCGCGTGCTCCTTGTGCGGATGGGTACAGCGGATGCCTCTCGATTGCTCGAGGGAGATGTGGCGATTGAAGCGAAAAAGATGGGCGCGGCAAGTGGCGCAAACGAGAGCGTCCATTCGGTCGTGGCTGGCGAGCTGTTGGAGTGGAATGTCTGGAGGCCAAGCTTCGGGACGTGGATGGCTGGAAATGCAGTGTTGGACGACTCTGGATTGTACATGGCGACACCAGTGGATCCACTGTTCTCCATGATCCCGCTTCTCGAGAAGAGTAGGCAGAAATCCATGGAAAGTGCTGGGAGATTTTGCGATGTGGAACACATCGCGGGACAGGAATTGGGAAGCGACATTCTGCTGGGAGTGAATGATCTAGAGCAACGACTGCAGTCCATTTGCAACGTGAAAGAAACTGGAGGGATGAAATTCTTTCGGTTGTGCGACGAGAAGTTGCTAGCATGGCTTTGTTGCAAAGTAGATCAGGCGATGGAGGCTTTGCGAGAGCATTGCGGAGGAATGTTTCTGCAACTTACTACAAAAGCATTGCAAACGTATTCGGTGGAATTTTTGTCAGATTTTTTGAGCCACCAATGGGCGGGGAGGCTTAGGGAAGCTCTGCAGTTACCAGCACTAGGGATGGAAACCAAGGAAGCATTTGGTGACATACAGGATGTAGACGAAGGGAACTTTATCTCCAGAGAGAGCGCCGAAGACAGAAAGAAACGCCAAGCACAGGTCAAAGTCAGGCAACAGGAGGAGACCAAAAAGAAAGCAAAGTTAGCAAAGGCGGCAGCAGCTGCGAAGGGAACGAAGCAACTCACCACTTTTTTCTCCAAGAAGACCTAATGCGCGCTCCCAGGAGAACGGCACCAACAATTTTATTCAATGTAAAAGCTGACTTTCCCTCTCGGCCCACGCATGGAGGGAAGGCACCAAACCATCCACCAACATCTTCCACTCACGTTGAGGACCTGCTGAAAATTCCTCACCCAACCTTTGTCAAATGGGTTGCGATAGATTTCTCCCTTTTCCAGTGCATCTAGTTTCATGTGCTCGAACTCTCTAGAATCTATGGTGCTTTGGGCTGTGAACACGTAGTAAAGCTGCCAGACTAACAAGCATCCGACAGCCACAGCGAGTGTTGCCCCCAGCGTGAATGTGAAGACGAGTTGCATGGGATCCGGCACGATCAGCTCACGACGGAAGAAGAGTAGCATCCCTGTCACTGCGGCGGCGTGGGCGGTTCCTACAAACACCCAGAGAAGGAAGAGTAGGAAGTATCGGTAATTCCTGTGTCCTATGCAGTTGGCCATCCAGATGCAGTGGTGATCCATGGACAGGACGCAACGGTTGCACACCGAGCAATGATGGGTTAACGGTGGTTTCCAACACCCGTCACACTTTCTGCACGTTCGGATGCTGAATCCACGAGCAGCCAATCCCTCGATGTCTTCTCGCACGTCTTCCGGCGAACCAGGGTCGGTGGCTGCACACAAGACGAAGTTGAAGGCCAGATTCACCAGCACGGTGCCCAGCAGCGCATAGTGCGCTCCACGTGCCAGCGTCTGCGTCGCGACTCTGGGCACGGCTTCGACCGCAACGCCGCGCGCCACCATCCAAGCCAACGTCGGTGTGAGCAGCAGCAGTCCAGGTGCGAGTTTCTTGGCGATGGCGGTGACGTTGGAGGACGTCCAAGCAGCAGCTCGTCGCATCGACGGCCACGTGCTGCGCACGCCGTGCATATGGCGCTCGGACGCCGATTTGGCCAGCGGCTGCAGCGGCCTGCGTCTCCACTTCAAAGCGGAGAACTTTCAACGTGGGGGATCCTTCAAAGCACGTGGTGCACTTCATGCCGTCCTGTGCCACGAAGAATGCCGTGCAGCAGCACGTCGCACACGCGAGCATTCCACGACAATTGTGGATGGCGATGGAGTTGTTTCGGAAAGCGCAGTCGAAAGCAATCGAGCGGACGTTCCAGCCGTGGTGGTGGCGCACAGCAGCGGAAACCACGCATCGGCGGTTGTTTGGGCTGCTTCGGTGGTGGGATTGGAAGCAGAGGTGGTCATCCCACATGGTGCGCCGACTTGCAAAGTAGAAGCAGCCGTGAAGAACGGCGCGAAGGTGGTGCGTTGTGAATCAAACATGAAAGCAAGAGAAGAGTGTGCACGCCAGGTGGAAGAAAATCATGCGCGGGCAGGGAAGCCGGTGCTGTTCGTGGCACCATTCGACGACCCTCGCGTCATTGCAGGCCAAGGCACCGTCGCCGTCGAAATGCTGGCGCAAGTGCCGCATCTGGACGTGATCGTCGCGCCCATTTCCGGCGGAGGCTTGCTCTCTGGCATCGCCGTGGCAGCCAAAGCCATCAAGCCCAGCATACGTGTCATCGGTGCCGAACCACGTGGAACCAGCGAGCACGAACTCAAGACGGAGCCAGGAGAAGACGGAGATTTGGGACGTGCAGATGCTGCGCTTTCGTTGCGACGTGGCACGAGAACCCCGTGCGAAGCGCCGAACACGCTGGCCGACGGCCTTCGCGCGACGGTAGGACGGATCACTTGGCCTTTTCTCCGCGAGTTGGTCGACGACGTGGTGGTGGTGGACGACGCTCACATCGTCCGTGCGATGCAGGTGTGCTTTGAGACGTTGAAGATGGTCGTGGAACCGAGCGGTGCGACTTCCCTCGCTGCCGTGATGTCCCCGCAATTCCAAGACCATCCGTTGCTGGTGGGATGCACCGACGTCGGCGTCGTCCTCAGCGGCGGAAACGTCGACCTGGACGTCCTCTGGACCGACGTGTCCGCACGTGCACACCCGTCCGTCCGCCAGGCAGCTTCCGCGCGCTTCTCCTCCTGACCGACGCCCTTCCCGCCACCTCTCTTTTGGCGGGAACCCCTTGGTTCCCCTTGGGATCTCTCGTCTTCGTTGGTGTCGGGAAGGGGTTGGTATGGGATGGAGTTAACTCGGTAGGGTTCAGGAAGGTCGGATCCAAGCCGACGTGCGACTGGACGGTGTGCGCGGTGCGCCGACGATGGTTGTGCGCGCGTTGGAGTTCTACAGCGGCGTGGGAGGTCTCAGGTACGCGTTGGAAGCGATGGAAGATCGAGAAGGAGAGGTGGTGGCGGCGTTCGACATCAACGACATGGCCAACGACGTATATCAACACAATTTCGGGGATCGACCCCAACAAAGGAACATTGCTGCACTCACTGCCAGTGAACTCGACGAATGGAAAGCAGACCTGTGGATGATGTCCCCTCCGTGCCAACCGTACACGCGAAACGGATTGAAGAAAGACGCCGAAGATGGAAGGGCCGAAAGCTTCTTGGAACTGCTGGTGCAGCTCGAACGAATGGTGCATCCGCCAGTCTCCATCCTCGTGGAAAATGTGGTGGGCTTCGAAACATCTCGGACGAGGGAAAAGCTCCTGCACATGCTGGAATCGGAAGGCTATGCCATCGAGGAGTACATCTTGAGTCCCATCGACTTGGGCATCCCTTACACCAGACCTCGGTATTTCCTATTGGCTTCGAGGTGTGGCAAATTCAGGGCAAGGTGCTCCGATTGTACAAGCGAGGTGCGAATGACACCGCCAAGGGGATGGGAAACTGCAGTGCAGAATCACTTTGCACCTCGTCTGCGGTGCATGCATTCGTGGGAGCGGACGTGCAGACTAGCATTGAGGGAGTTTTTGCAGTCCGAAGAGGAGCTGCAGGGAAATGACGCATCACCCAAAGTTGAAGCAACGGAAGGTGTGCACGATCCCTGGGAAAGCTACCTTGTCCCGGACAAGGTGCTTCATGCACATTGGCGAGTGCTTGATGTTGTTTCGCCGCACTTCACGAGATGCACATGCTTCACAAAGTCTTACAGTCGATATGCGAAAGGGACCGGCTCTATCATTGTGCAGGCAGGTACCTTGCAAAACGTGGAAGAGCCACAAAACTTTGGGACCTTCTGGATTGCCAAGCAGGGGGAATTCCATGGGATCAAAGTGGCCTCTCCAAAAGTACTCATGACACTTAAACCACGATATTTCACCGCCAGGGAAATAGCTAATTTGCACTGTTTTCCGGACAGTTTTTCTTTTCCACCGTACATCACACTGAAACAGCAGTATGCTTTGCTGGGCAATAGCCTGAACTCCGCTGTAGTGGCTACCTTACTAGGTCAACTACTCCCACTTTGAACCACAATCCACGTTGCAAGTGAAATAAAGAGGAACTATTCCAGCATTCAAACCTTTGTGTGAGGGCTAACTTTTCTTATCAAGTCTTTGAGCTCCTGAGAAATGGCATCGTAGTTCTTTGGCAAAGCATGCCACTCCTCTTGGACCCGACTTTTCAACGTGGAGAAGTCATCCCAGACCCCATCTACAGGACCATGATCATACACGACCCGGAGCAGATTGTCTTCATTTCGCACTTCGGCCTTTGGAAAGACCGTGGGAATGCCATCAACACGTTTTACTGCCAAAAGGCCTGGGAGAGAATACTTTTCGGGATCGGTCAATGGTGCTTTCATCACATCTCTCTCTCTTCCATCTGCGTAAACAATGCGGTTCAGTTTCGTGGCAAAACTCATGGTGTCTCGATTGACTCTTTGCAAGAGACCACCCCCCATACCAAAGGCAACCGCCTGCGCACTGAATCCGTCCTCCATGACTGCATCAAGGATCTTTCTAATGGCTTCGAGATCTACCCCATCTCCCTGAATGACTCCGCATCCTCGTGGCACCTTGTACCCTTTCGAATTGATGTCTACACCAAAACACTTTTCTGCAGCATGAAGCCCCTGCAGGACAGCTTCAGTGGGATCTCCAGAATCAGGCCGCAGCACTAGGAATCCACCTTTACTGACCTTCTTCTTTGCGACCGAAGGCAGTATTTCTTCGATGGCCCGGACATAATCGTAACTGTCCATCACGCAGGCATATATCCCATCGCCGTAATGCTCGATCATCGTTTCCAAAGCCTGCTTTTCCGTGTCCCATGCGGTCATCACACTGTGTTCTGTGGCAGGGATGCTGCTGGCCACCGGGTTTCCATTGTTGAGCACGAACTGCGCATAAAATGCGGCACTCATGGTATCTGTTCCATCAAAGTTCAAGAGGTGGGCACATCCCCCAATGACGCTTTGCTCCACGCACGTGCATCCACGAAACCCAAAGTCGTGCAGCCTGCTCCCCACAAGCGGATTTTCCTTCCCCCCATCGGCGCTTTTTTCGAACCCAGCCTCGATGACATCTCTGCAGCGTCTTGCGAGCGTGGCTACGGTTGTTGGATACCACACCTGCGTCAGCAGGGTTTCGAGGTACGTGCACAATCTAGAGAACTCTCCTTCTGCAGTAATTTGATAGATGGGCAGGTGGATGTGTCCGCACGTTCCTTCGGGCATGGCTTCGATTTTGACCGGGAAGTATCCATCGTGTTCATGGACAATTTTGAGGAACAGTTCTTTGGGCCACGGGTACGGGCTTTGATCGGGTGCTCGGTGCATGTTGAAGAATTGTTCGGCTTTGGTGACATCTTCTATCGTCCATTTCCTTCCGACGAGTGCATTGATGGCATATCTCATTCCGTAGTACACGGCCCTGGTGTCGTGTTTGTCTCTTTGGAATCCTCTGCGGAACTCTCCATATGCACTGATGCATTTCGCAGGTGGGTATTGTTCGAAGTGTCCAGCTTTGTACGAATCGGAGAGCACGGCCAGTGGCAGAGCGTCTGCTCGCAGCAGGGATTCTTCGAGGTATTGGTTCCCTCGCTTGGCTTCCGTATCCACACGCATCTGGTGCTTCATGGGTTGACCGGTACCGCTCCTGTGCGTGTTTCCACGTCTCTGGTACCACCCCACGCGTCTTGTGTCGACGTGCGACGCTCTTCGTGGTGTGGTACGCATCCTCACCACCGTTGGTGATGCTGGCTTGGTGACCACGATCGTTCCCCGTTTCCTTTCTTCTCGTTCCAACTGATCCTGGATTTCCCAACTACGTCTTTCCGATCCCTCCCTCTCCCCAAAGGAACCGAACCCAAGGAACCGTCCCCAACCCACCCTCTCCACGAAAAAAGAAAGAAAAAAACGAAAGGAGACTCCTCCGGCCGGGATCGAACCGACGACCTCACGGTTAACAGCCGTGCGCTCTAGCCAGCTGAGCTACAGAGGACCGTTGACCATCCTGCGTTTCGGATGGGAGAAGCAAGTGCGTGTCGAGTCGTGACACGTCCTGGATGCTGCACATGCGAAGATGGGTGGTATAGGTAGAGGAGAGGGGAACGAGTGCACCGACGATTCGACGAATGGGATGGCGCATTCGATGGAACGAGACACGTGGTGCGCATCGACGTCTTGCTTCAGGTGGTAGAAGCGCGCGTCTAGGATGGGAGAGATGGACGTGGAGGTGGATGGAGGAACGATGGATGGATTGAGCTTGAACGTGGTGGGAATGGACGGAGGAGAAGGACGTGTCAAGAGAGCCCAAGCCGCCAGCAAAGGAGGATGGAAAGAACGAAGGAAAGAACTCGCCGCCAAACGAATGGCGGAGAAGAAGAGGAAATCGAGACGGAAGAAAAGTGAAGGTGAATCGGAGAAAAACGAACAAGAGGCAGGAAACGCCAACCAATCCAAAACGAAGGACGAGGATCGACGCAAGCGTCCGACGTCCAACACCACCCAACCATCCGAACCTTCGAAACCCAATGCACCACAAACGAACCAGGAAATCGAACGCGATCGATACAAGCGGGCCCATCCGTCGAAACACGATGGAACAAACACGAATGGTACGCTTCCGAAGAAAGCCAAAGTGATGGAGGCGCCAACCAGCATCGAAAGGAGGAGACCCGAAGTGCAGCTTCCCAAACCAGAGACGAAAGGAAAGACGTACCTCGTCCCCGAGGATGCCAAGAACTTTCCGAATCTTGGCGTGCAATCGGAACTTGCAGCGCATTTGGAATCGCTGGGGTTCCAAACCCCCACCGAAACCCAGAAAAAGATGCTCCCTCCCTTGTTGCATGGCGAAGACGTCATGGCCAATGCGCCGACCGGATCAGGAAAGACCCTGGCATTCCTGCTGCCCGCCGTACAAGCACTGATCTGCAAAGAAAAACGGGTGCACCGGAACGAAGGAACATATGCCCTGGTGATTTGCCCCACCAGAGAATTGTGCCTGCAGATATGGGAAGTGCTCTCCCTGCTGCTCAAGAACTACCACTGGATCGTGGGAGGGATGGTCATGGGCGGGGAGAATCGGAACAAAGAAAAGGCCAGATTGAGGAAAGGAATCAACATCGTAGTGGGAACGCCAGGAAGGCTGAAAGATCACCTTGAAAACACATCTGCATGGAAGGTGGAGAGCTTGCAATTTCTTGTCCTGGACGAAGCAGATCGTCTGCTGGATTTGGGTTTTGAGGAAACCCTCACTGCCATTCTGAATACACTTTCTAAGAAAATTGGTAGTAGAAGGAGGTGGCAATCGTGCCTCTGCTCGGCCACGCTGCATGCTGGGGTTAGGTCCTTGGCGGAGCACTCGTTGAAGGAACCTTGCCTGGTTGGAATTGCCACACATGAAGTTTCCACCGCTCAGGACACACTCTCGGGGGCCATGGAAAACCTTCGTAAGGCTGGAAACTCGGGGGCTGTCGGTCCGACTGAGCAATTCAATATTCCAGACACCCTCGAGCAGTTCTACGTGCAGGTTCCTTGTAAGCTGAGGTTCTGTGCGCTGCTCGCGCTCCTCCACAGGTATGTACGCTCCAACTTCAAGGTGGTGGTGTTTTTCAACAGCTGTGATGGTGTAGAGTTTGCTGGTAGGGTGTTACGTGAGCTGGCGGCTGGACCAGCACAAGAAAATAAAGAAGCTTCGTTGGAATGCCCGGTGATCACTCTGCACGGAAATCTTACGCAGCCAGAGAGAACAAGCGCATTCTTCAAGTTCACGAAGTGCAAGTGCGGTGTGCTCCTCTCCACGGACGTGGCTGCTAGAGGTCTTGATTTTCCGACTTTGGATGCGAGTGTTCAGTTTGATCCTCCAGGGGAACCGGCAGAATATGTGCATCGAATTGGAAGAACAGCTCGGATGGGACGAAAGGGAAAGTCTGTCCTCTTCCTGCTGCCTTCTGAGCAACCCTATCTGCTGAAGCTCAAGGAATACAATCTTCAAATTAGCAAGCTTGATGCCGTCAAGCTTTTGGATGCCCTTCCTGGCTTCCGACCTTGCACGGGGATCGTCTACGCAGATCAACACCCTGCTGCGAATGCGTTGCTACGACGCTTGGAAGTCTCGGTGGCCATGGACAGAGATGCCAGGAGGCTGTCCAAGGATGCGTTTGGCTCGTACATAAGAGCCTACTGTACCTATCCCAAATCACTCAAGGAGATTTTCCACGTGAAGAACTTGCACCTCGGACACGTTGCTGCTTCCTTTGGCCTGAAGGAGCCTCCTGCTAAGATCGGCAAGAGCACAAGTAAGCAAGCCATGCAGAAGCGAAAGCTAGAAGCTGTGAAAAAGATGCGAAGAAAGAAGAATAAGTCCGTCAAATAAGCCTGAACGTTGACGCAATTTTCTCATTCAAGAGCAGCATGTTGCCTCTGGATGGATTGGGGATGCGGGCAAACACCCATGTAATAGTCCTGTCCTGCGCGTCTGACGTTATATCCCTTCCTGATTCACGCTTTCGACTGCCAAAGTTGCGTGCAAGTGCGCAACCAGTTGGCCTTCTTCGTCATACATGGACTGCACACTCTTGCCAATGCAACCCATGCCAGGGAGAGGTAGAGAAACTCTTCCTACCTCCGCATCCGATGGAAGCGGATCCGCCTCATGGAGGAAGGAAGGGCAGTCGCTGGAACACTGTCGAAGCATGAGGACGAGATCCAGAGCGGATGCGTGCTCGTTCTGCTTTGGCAGGTTGCAATGCAGAACTTTCCGAAAGTAAAAAGCAGCCTTCCCTTCTTGAGTTGCACGCACAATACGAGTCCGAGCACTGACGGCAAGGCATGGTCCTCTAGCTTGGATGTAAAGGAGCCGACCAACCAAATTATCAGATAGATTGCTTACCTGATGGAGGTTCAGGCGCACGTCATGATGGACGGTTGATTCATACTGTTCTGCTAGCTCTGTACAATGCACATTTCTGTCTGCAGCCAGCAGCGATTTGCTCGATTCTTGGATGTGCGAGATTTCAGTGGCCGTGTCACTGCTGCATATCAAGGCCACACTCGCCTCCAGCGTAGGTGCTTCTACTCCTTCAGCGAAGGGAGTAACAAGCGTGAGTTTGTACATCTTATCATCTTCAGACGGGCTCGAGAGAATCGATGACAACGCCATCCATGCGTCAAAACGTACGGCACCGATCAAGGTGCCAAGTTGCGATGTTGTATGCGGAGAGTGTGAGATGGAACTGAACCAAATTTCGACGATCATTAGATCTTCTGCGGCAGCGCGTAGGCTTGCTGAAACGCTTTCGTAGAGGTGCATACAGCTACGATGCAACTCAAACATGTGCGCTGGCATCGGAGAGGTCACTTCAACGTGTTCCCGCAAGAACTTGTCCTGCCCGGGAAACTTGTACAGGAGCGATATTCTTCCGCTGCCCTGAAGGCCTACTGGGACAGAAAGGTTTCTAAACGTGACGAGTGCAGTTGCAGAGGCATTCGGCGGTGTCTCTGGGCGAGGGCCAAGCATAGCATGTACTGGTAGCAACGAGCGGTAGCCAGGGAAAAGTTGCAAAGGACTGCCTGATTTGCTCAGAGGATGGCCATTGAAGCTCACAAATCTGGCTTGTAGCTCTATCATACCACAAATCTGCTCTCTGTCCCCTAAAGTGGTGGTGAAAGGATGCCAGCCCAAGATCCCATGGGGACTCACAAGTGTTGGAAGGGTGGATATGCAAGTTTGGCCCGTCGCATTTGCTTCATCAGATTCATTGCAGTGCCAATAAAGCTTGACTCGAATGTGACCGTTGGCAAAATGGCAGAGCTGATCTTCTGAAAGGGACAGATGGAGGTCCTGCCGGAAGCCGATGGACGTGCAATGTTCCCCCACTTTGATGCTAGCCTCAGTAAGGTCCTCTTGGATCAAGCCTATGGGGCATAGCTCAACGCCAATCCTCCAATAGCCTGAATGACTGGCAGGATCTGGTGAAGGAAACACAGGGCGTTGAAGCTTGCCCAGACGCAAGACACGCAGCACCAATGTACCTGATGCGATGGGATGCGCTTTCGCAGGCATGTCACCTCCTGCACGCTCACTGCGATCCCGTCGCAGGCAAACTTCAAGGGTTGGACCTCCTGGTGATGTACCTCTAGCATTGCCGCTTCGATTATCTCCCGTCGATCTCAGCTGCAGTAGACAAGTGTGCTGTGTCCTATCCTTGGGTCTCCTGTCCAAGAAATCCACCACATCAAAATTGCAGGTTCCCGCAGACAGTGCCGTGCCCTTTGCCGTGTGGCACACTAAGGCAAGGTGCAATCCTTGCACTGCATCTTGCTCTCTCTGAGTGAAAATACCCTTGGCTGACATATGGAATCGGATCTTGAGTCCAGGCCTCAAAGGCAACACGTGCGGCACTGCTTCCTGGAATAAGGGCTCGTGCATTCCACCCACAAGGTAGCCAATGGACCACGCGACTGCATCATTGAGCGCTGGTAGATCGTTGATTTGCACAACTTCGATCTCTACGGCATCCTGGGCTGGGTATGCATTCAAGACTGCATGTTCAGACTTGGCAATGGAATCCCTTACGTGCCTGTTTGCTGTCTGGGCAGAATTTGGGTAGGGAATGGTGGACGAACAAAAAACCTTCAAGGGTCCTCGGCTTAGTCCGAGCAGGGGATCCCATAGCTCCGTCATTTCCGAATTCCACCATCCATTCTGTCTTTGCGTCCGCTGATTCAGTGCGAGTCGCAGGATTCCAAGCAATGTAGGATGTTCCGCGTCCTGCCACGCAGGCCTCCAAAGCTCCAGTAGCAATGCTTGTTGGTTCTCTTCGAACTTTGCCCATCCGGACTTGCAGACTTCAAATAGAGCCTGAAATGTTGATGGAGCGGTTCTCGTGAATCGGATATCCTGAGGGCGGCATTCCGAGTACGAAAAATTCTTGGCATGGACATGGACTTCCTTGGACAACCCAGGCGCACAAAGGTCAAGTCCCTCCACTTCCAACCGCAAAGAAATGTACTCGGCATGGTTCGTGTCATCCGAAAGAAGCGCACTTTTCAAGACGCAGGTGTCTCCATCCACGCACTCATTCGAACGGAGAGCATCGAGGCTTGCCAAAGCTCGTTCTCCTCCGTATCTCTCTTCCTCTTCCATTCTCGCACGAAGGGATTCTGCTTTCCGCAGAAACGTATCCAACGTCACGTTGTCCGCTCCTTTCCATGCGTGCGATCCCCTACCCATCTCGTGGTTCGCCATCGAACGTGCATGGTCGGTTCTACCTGTTGGTTACACCTGCACCAGCTGTCGTTTCGATTCTGCAACGTTGACTGTTCCGTTTCCGTCGTGGGGTCGCCCCAGTTTGCCCCGATTCCATCCCATTCTCCACGACGCCCCAAGACCACAGCCTTTCCAAGGAAAACACCACCAACAAGGGCACACCCCATGTCGATCCAATGGCACGTGCAGGGTGGATGGAAACAGGCGATGGAAAGCGTTGAAACGAATGCGTTCGTGCAATTTCAATGTGAGGAATGAAGATGGACGCCAACGGATTGCAAACAATGGAATCAGGGACAATGGGAAGCCACGATCGCAAATACGAGTCGCATTATATAGGCTGTTCGAGGCGGAACGTCGTCCTGGCGATTCGTGCGAGCCACGCATGCAATCGTATGGATGCGTTGGAAATGCAGAAGGAGCGGGTGGATGGGTGCATGCAATGGGAGGCTTTGGCGTGCCACGCTCCCGTGAAATGTGCTTCCCTTGCATTCGAACGCCTGATCATCGCTTCTTGTTTGGGCCTGTCGAGGTCCATGCACTCCCACGTCGACCAGGCTCGAGAAGTTCCATTGGCAAAGCAGAAGCACCAACGAGTACTGCTCTTTATCGGATGGTAGTTGCTCAATTTCCTGTGGTCGAAGTCGTTGATCGCCGGTTCCCATCCGACGAGGGAAGGAGAGAAGGGATCCACGTGGACATCCAGCTGGCACGTTCCCGCCAAAACACGAGGATGGCGATGGAGCCGGTGCGGCTGCGGGACGGCGTGGCGACCATGCCACGTGTTGGTGTGGGAACGTATCGCATGGGAGGAGAAGAGCTCGTGCGTGTCGTGCGTGCAGCGATCAAAGCCCGACCCGAAGGACTTCTGGTGGACACTGCACGTGCCTATCGAAACGAATCTGATGTGGCCGACGCAGTGGAAGGATGCACGCATGCCTTCGTCGTCACCAAAGTGTCTCCGAGGGCCATGGGAAGCTACGACGACGTTCGAGCTAGCGTGCATGGCAGTCTCCAAGACCTGAGAAGGACACAATTGGACCTGGTGCTGCTGCACTGGCCGGGGGCTTCCAAATTGCCTCCCGATAGCCAATTGCACCGAACCAAGAGGGCGGATGCGTGGCGGGCGCTGGAAGACATGCACAGGGAGGGCCTTGCACGAGCCATTGGCGTCAGCAATTTCACGGAAAGGCACTTGATGGAGCTGGAGAAAGTGTGGTCCATCGCGCCACATGTCAATCAAGTGGAAATGCATCCTATGCTGCCACAAGATGCACTCTTAGGTATGTGCAGCAGCTTTGGCATCCACACCATGGCATACTCCCCACTTGGAACAGGAGCTCTTCTTCAGGAAAATTCGGTGGTTCGAGTAGCAGAAAGACTGAATTGTACGCCAGCACAGGTCCTCGTGAAATGGTGCCTGCAGAAGGGAGCTTCATGCGTTGTCAAGTCCGCCAATGCGGACAGGATGGTAAGCAACCTGCAAGCGATAGACCTGAGGCTAGACGAATGCGATATGGAGGAGTTGAAAAAAAGGGGGAAGGAACGCACTTTGAAATTTTGCTGGGATCCGGAGACCATTCTTTAGACGAAAAGTGTAGTATCAAGCATTGCACCGTCCTGCAGCCACGGTACACAAAAACCCAAGAACACGATTTGTGGAAGCGGTTCAGATGCCTACGGCAACTGCAATTGCCGTCTGCTGATGCCATCTTGCTGATGTTCTCTAACTGCAAATGCGCTTTGCAATCCCTTCAAGAGTCCAGTGCCGTTGGATGCCGGCAATTATTGCCAGGTGTCTCCACAAACCAAGGGTGCTGTGGTGCAAATTATGCCAATCGTAGGTTGCTAAACATCTTGTCCACTTCAAGCGGTTGCTCCTGGTTGTCATTCTTTGCTTGGGTAGGATTTTGCAGCATACACTTCTTTGAGTCTTCCAAGTCAGCAAGTGTCTTCTTCAATGTGGCCCCTTTATCTGGCAGCCTATTGACCACGGTGCTGTCTTTCAACAAGCGCGTCAAACGTTGAATCTTGGAGTTGATTTCGAGCGTCCGCTGCTCTCCTGCATTGGGTGCATTCTGTTCGTCTTTTCGGACTTGTGGCATTCGAGCAACAGCAGCTTGGCAGTCTGCAAAGCGTGGAGTGGGCTCGGCATCTGCTTTGTGCATGAAAGATCGCATGCTTGACCCTGCTGCGACAATGTTCGAATTCCCTTGCCAGTTTGCCAGTTGCGGCCCTTTCTTTGGGGTTCGTCGCACCGTTATAGGCCTTTGTGTCTCCTCTTGTGCTGGAGCCTTGGAGAACAAGAGCGAATGGTCACTCACAGCTGCAACTCCCATCTCTTTCAATTCCTCAATGTGGCTTTCCAAGCCAGCGTCAAATAGCTTGCTCATTGCAGCTTGCTCTCCACCGTGCAGGGGTATGATTTGGCAATCCGTTTCTGATATGTCCAACTTGTCTGGAGAGACATGGAAGAACTCTTTGAGCTCATTTTTGCTGAAGTATCGCATCTGTTCCCCTTCCTTTGTCCCCGTGCGTGACAGCCCTTCTTTGAAAACTTGCCTACGGTATTGCTTTTCTTCCACGGTACCACAGGTGATCAAGCGGTAAATGACCACGTGCTTATCTTGCCCTATTCTGTACGCCCTATCCACGCTTTGGTTGTCAGTTGCGGGGTTCCAGGCAGGATCAAGAATGACTACGCGGTCTGCTGCCGTAAGTGTCAGTCCCAGCCCCCCCACACCGGAGGTAAGCAGAAACACGGGGATGCTTGTGTCATTTTGAAACTGATCTACTCTTGCTTGCCTTTCGAATGCAGAGCTGATATCTCCATCCACTCTACACAGTGCATGGCCTTCTGCTCGAACTGCGCGCTCGACAATATTCAGCATGCGTTTTGATCGGCTGAATACCAATGTTCGATGGCCACCTCGAATGAGGTGTTCCAGCAAGCGCATCAAAAATTGGGTCTTGCATGAGTCGTTCACAACCTCCTTGATACCTAAATCCATCTTCTCTTTCAAACCGCTTCCCGTTGATGCAAGCAGAGCATTCCACTCGTTCTGATTACTGGGCTGACTGGCTTTTATATCCATGGTTGCTCTTTCACTCAGCAAGGACGGGTGATCACAGATCTTCTTCAGCGTGTTCAGGGCCACAAGAGCACTACCAGATTCATTGAGAACGGTTTGAACTTGTGTACCTTGCAGAAAGGCAGTGTACAATCTTCTCTGTGGTTTTGACAGCTTTAACCACACAATCATGTCGCTTTTTCGACCCATCTGCGCTGGTTGAAGGGAATCTGGAACAGCCCCTGCATGTTCGTCTTCTGCTTTCTCTGTCGTCTGTGTACCAAACACATCCTTTTTGTCTCTTCTGAGAAAATACGGGGCAATGATGTTGCGCAACTCTGCTGCTTTTCGGGCTCCAAATTTCCTCTCTTCTGGAAAAGCATCTCGGTCGTTTCCACGCAGGATGGGTTTCTCGAAGGCCTCTTTGAAGGAGTTCAAGCATCCCAGCAGACCCGGATTGGTGAAGTCAAAGAGAGCCCACAGTTCTTGTAGATTGTTTTGGATAGGTGTCCCTGAGATAATGATGCGGTGCTTTGCGGGGATTCTACGTATGGCTTGCGCCAGCTGCATTTTCGGATTCTTGATTTTATGTCCTTCGTCAAGAATGATGTAGTCCCAAGCACACCGTTTGCCGAGCTGATCTCGCTTTGACCCCTCGTTAAGGTCCCCCAAATGGTTGGCATTATGCAGGACCATCCCATACGTGGTGAGCAAGATGCCTCCTTCTCTTCCCACAAGCTTGATGCTAGCTTCCCCTTCCGACCCTTGTGTGTACTGGTGTGATTTGTCTCCAAGGTGGCACGACGACAGCTCCTTCTCCCAGTGGGCCAAGAGTGTTTTGGGTGCCACTACGAGCACTCTGCGGACCGTCTTCGCGTGCATCTGGCCAGCTAGGAAGGCAGACACCTGCATTGTCTTTCCCAGACCCATATCATCACCGAGGATCCCTCCTTGGTTGTCATGATGGATTTTCTGCATCCATCGTACTCCCTCTTTTTGGTGTGGATACAGCTTCTCTTCCAAGCCATGGGGCAGTTCCAATCCAAGACTCGCAGGTTCCAACGACGCATCGACGTCTTCGTATGTTTCAGAATCCATCGTTTCACGCCTTTCTTGCTTCGGTGGTTCGACGTGCTGGGTTTGCTGCGGTGGTCCGTCGTCTTCATCTGTCCGTTGGTCCGAAGAGCTCGCATCTTCGGCGTTCCATCCGCTCTGCACCTCTCCATCACCTTCCCAAGGACATGTCACTCCTTCTTGCGGTTCTTCCACGCTGTAGAACGTTTCGGATCCTTCCTCTTCCCATCCGCTCGTCTCGTCACGTGCCGCGCACGCCATGTCGACGTCGCCAGGGTCCACATCCACGTGCCACTGGATCCTCTTCCTTTCGAACCCGAACTCATTCGGGCCGCCAAAGGAAGGCGAATCCCTTTCGAACCCGAACGGTTGTCCCGTCTGTCTCCCTTCTGGATTCGAATTCGAACGACCCCCAGGCGAGTTAAGTCGCGAGTTAACCCAAGGCGAGCGGGCGTCCCTGGGCGGACCCTCCGGATCAGCATCGGATCACGTTCGTGGGAAGAGAAGGGAGCCGAAGGATCACGATCGGATTTCGCGAGCGAGCGATGGCGTGGTGGACGGGTGCGGCGTCGGTGGCGGGCATTGCAGGCGTCGCATACGTCACGTTTGCAGCCGTGAGCTTCACCGAAATGAAGAAGAAAGCGGAAGGAAGAGTTGTGATCGAGAAGAAAGTGCGGCTCAAAAGCATGAAGGAAAGGAACGGACAACGGAAGGGAAGGTCCGACACGAAGTGAAACCAAGCCACACGTCTGGCGTCGACGCGGCACGTCGATGGAAACGAGGTATGGAACCGACGGAAAAGAAATCAAAGTGCACTTTATTCCACAGGAGCTCGACCCACGAGCGATCGGATGGACCGAAACGACAGGGTCCCACGGATCCTTACACGTGCAAAAGAGGCCTCGGAACGGAAAATCCCACCGGTGCGGACGGTGCCAAAACGTGCAAAGTGCGGCATGGATCCGTCCCAGCAAGCTTCCGCCTCTGTATGCGTACCTGCTGCTGGCAGCCCATCTTGAAGCGAATCGGTGCAATTTGGAGAAAAGCGTTGCCACGATCAGGACACAGGTGGAGAGACAAGGTCACCCTTCGACGGAAGAAGACTCCCTCTTTGCATCCGAAGCAGCAGCAGCGGCCTCTCGTCTCTCGCGCTTCATGCCTTTCATCTTCTTATACACGATGGAATCGAAGTCTTGCTGCGGGACGTACAAACGTCCCCGCTTTCCCATCACCGGATCGTCCGTGACGTTCTTCACTTTCTTTGGTTTGATTCCTTTCGGCACCCGATGAGCTTCCTTGGCCATGGATGGCAAAGCCTCCCTTGCACGTCGGACGCGGAGGGTCATGGAAGGTCCAATTTCCTCCAGTTTGGCGTTGGGCACGCGTGTCCCGCTCTTCTTCAGCACGACCGCACAGTGCTTGAACATGACCCTTCCATCTTCCATCGCCGTGCACAGAAGGACACTATCCAGTCCTTTGAGATTGATCTTGGACACGTTTTCCCCGTGAAACATGTCCAACAATATCAACCTCAATTGTTTGAGCTGCGGATCGTTCTCGAACCCTTCCCCGGCAAACGCGAACATCGGTTTCCCTCCCAAGTGCGGCTTCGGCTTGTTCTCTTTCTTCATATCGTAGAAGGACGTGAACGTTTCGATTCCCACCTCCACCATGTCGTACAGGTGCCCGTCGAAGAATCGTCCCAAGACGAGGTTGTGGGGCCTCTTTTTGGAGTGCGATCCCAGCAGGAACAAGGAGCAGTCGTTCTTCTGCGCGAAGAATTCCAGTTCCGTTTCTCCGCCCACTTCGAAGGGTTTGACGTTCTCGTTTTTCCTGGTCAACCTTTGTCCTCTTCCACGGAGCAGCAATTGGAAGTCCCGCAGGGCTTCTTGGACGGTGTTGCTCGCCTTTCCACCGCACAGCAGGATCGCTCGCTTAGCATCTTCCACTTCTTTGGGCGCTCGTTTCAGCAAGGCGCGTTTCCCTTTCCCTGTCTTTGCCTCTCCCAAGGCGGCAGCTCCGACGGGCATGGCGTTCGGTTGGACGTGATCCGCCGCCACCACGCGGTGTTGGAACCGATACCTTGGGGTCGGAGGTCTCGTTGGTCACCCCCAAAGGTTTCGATCGATCGAATCGAGATCTCCAGGAACGTTTCGGTCCAATCGCCATGGACAAGCAGGTCTGGTGTGGAAGGGTAAGGGAAGCAATTCGGACATGGACGAGGAAGACAACCAAGGTGCGCGCGTGCGTCGGTGGGAAGGAGAAGGAGACACTCGTGTGGGATCATCAAACACATGCCTTGAACGAGGCCAAGGGAGAGAATCCACATGTCCACGCTGGTTATTTACAGACCACCCTGCGGATGCTGCATCCCCATAGGCTGACCGTAGGGCTGGTACTGACCGGCATATGCACCGGCAGATGTGGCCGCATAACTGCCTTGTTGATAGCCTCCCTGCGCCATGTTGAAGTAACCACCCACGCCATACTCACCAGGCATCATGCCTGGTGCGCCAACGGGAACGTGGGACATGCCTGCGTCGGACTGAGAGGACATCGTGTACGAAACTTGGCTGTCCTCGTTCGCACTCGAACTGCTTGATCCATACGGCTTTGTGGTACCTGACCCGTAACCTGCAGAACCAATGCCTGGAGGAGCCGGAACGCCGCCTTGGTGAGGGCTAGGCTTGGCACCCCGCGTCGGTGCACCAGGGTACCCAGGAGCCCCGCCGTGATGAGCATAGCCTCCTGCAGGAGGACCGTAGGGGTTGTAAGGATTCGGCATGTAATACGCTGCAGATGGCGGTGCCATATACGGGTACGTCGGGTACATGGCAGGACCAAACTGCGCGCTCATACCAGGGGGCACCCCAGGAGTGTTGTATCCTGTCATGGGGGGCATGGGCGGAGCCGTCGTCGTCATCGGAGCACCCGCGGGGGCTACTGGTTGCTTCCTCCCTTCCTCCGTAAGACCGGTAGCCCCTTCTTGGCGTCCGTGGCCCGAGCTCCCCCTGCTTTCCACCTCCGGAGACACGAAGGGCTGCGTGGGCTGCATGTGCGGAACCATGAACGGGTAATTGCCAGGCTGCAAACCGTAAAATTGGGGGGCCTGTCCAAAATCTGGCGCATGTCCCGCGGATCCGGCATCAGTTCCGACGGCAGGTGCGGACGCTGAATGGCCGGAGGATGGTGCAGAGGCCTCTTGGTTTTCGGTTGCCTTGTCATGCAACGTAGTAGGAAGCGAGTATTCTGAAAGGGAGGAGGCTGGGACGTGGTCGTACTGGTTCGTCTTGGGAAGGCTGACCTCATCCGTGTCTTGGCTGGCAAAGGTGGAGCCGTAGGAGGCCCCAAACTCCGGCAGTCCACTGTTGTTCACGCTGATCTGGCCGAACTGCAACGGAAGTTGCTCGACTTCCTGGACCAACGTACCTGGCGGTAGCACCGGTCCTTTGGATTCCCGCTTGTTGGTGTAGCTGGAGGTGTCCTGTTGTTGGTCGCCGATTGGACCCAGAGAGGAAACCCTGTCTTTCCAGGACGGCTGGACTTCCTCGGCAGGTTGCTGCTGTCCCCACGAAGGGATTTCTTCATCCCTGTCATGCGTGGCGGTGGCGCCCGACACTTGAGCGTACCCTTCTTCTTGTGGCACGGGCGTGCTCTCTTGGGTAGGCACTGTGGGTCCTTCCGGGGCTTTGGGTCCTTTTAGGATATCGGTGAAAGACCTGCCCGACGTGGTGCTCGCGCTTGGTGGCCTTGGATTGGCTTTGTTTTGTCCTCCGGCGTTTGCCTTGCCGACGGGACCACGTTTGTGTGCACCAGCAGCGGAAGCGTCGTTTGTTCCCGTGGGCCTGGATGAGCATCGTGGAGGCATCCCAGGCGTCAGCCACTTCTCGTCATTCTCGGCGTTGGGTTTCGTCCATCGTTTTGTTCGATCCATTTCCGTGTCTTCCTTACCTCGTTCCATTGGTCTGGATCTTTGGATGGCGAGCAGGTTTGTTCGGGTTTCGATACCCAGTGGCGGCCGTGCTTTTTCCCGTTCCTTGTCCATTGGTTCTGGGAGCGACGTTTCCATGCACGTGTTTGTGCGTTCCGACGCCGGCGACGTTCCTTTTCGTGTCCGCTGCCTTTGGGTTCGTGTTCGTTTCTTCGACGTTCGAGGCGGTGTGTCCCTGTTTCGATCGTTTCGTGTCCGTTCCCGTCGACGTCCGACGCGAGGTTCGTTTCGTTCGTCAGCGTCATTGTTTTCGTCGTCACGAGTCCAGCACCGCACGGCACGGATCGTTCGTTTCGTTCCTTTTGGGGAATCGATCGCGCACCTCTTTTTTGTGCGTTCTTCTCCCACGTTTCGTGCACACTTCTTCGAACGGTTCTGTTGGATCCCGTCGTCGTCGTCGTCGTTGTCGTTTTTTTTTTTGCGGCGTGGGACGCGTCGTGGTGTCGTTCGTCCCGGTGCGGCGGAGTGGGATCGTCGCGTGTGCTTCGGTCAGCTCTTCCTATCGATCGTTTCGTTCTCCTCGCACGTGGGTCTGTCTTTTTCTTCCCTCGTTCTTCGTTTCTCGTTCGTGTCGTGTCTTTCGCTTTGTCTCGCATCACGTACGATCGAGCAGCAGGTGGGTGGCTCGGTTGACGTCTTCGTCGCATTCCGCCAGCACGGCTCGCACGTCTTCTTCGTTGGCTCCGGTGACTTCCATCATCCTTTCCACCGTCTTCTTCCTTGCGTTTCCACCTTCTCCATGTGCCCTGCTTCCACCACCACCCCCGCCATCGCCTTGGTTTCCGTTCTCCCTCCGCTTCGTCGCCATGGTCGTCTGCCGATGATGCGTCGCCACACCCACGTCGGCGATCGAACGGTCTCTCTCTCTCCCTCCACCCCCTCCCTTCCTCCCCCTCCATAGAGTTTCTTCTCTCCTCCCAGGGGGATGAGATGGATGGGATGCCTCTCTCCGGTTCCATGCAGATCGAGAAGAGAGAGAAGAGAGGAGAGACTGTGTGTGTGGGTGTCGGCCAGGTCCGCCATGCGCATCGTCATCAAAGGTGGCGTGTGGAAAAACACAGAGGTGAGGAAGACGAGGAAGAAGGTAGAAGAAGAAGATGCAAGGGAAGGAGGAGGAGGAATGTGGACGAGAGAACGCACGCGAGCGTGGGAGAGAAAGAGAGAAAGAGAGCACAGACGGAAGGACGAAGAGACGAACGACGAAGTGCTGACGAGTGGGCAACGCGACGACGAAAGGATGAGATCCTCAAAGCAGCCGTGATGAAATACGGACTCAACCAATGGTCCAGGATCAGCTCGCTGCTGGTGAGGAAGTCCGCCAAACAATGCAAAGCGAGGTGGTACGAATGGCTGGATCCGTCCATCAAAAAGGTACGAACCACACGCACACCCCTCCCGGCGACGAAACGAAGCAACGATAGAAACGGACGAACAAGACGAAACACGAGGAAAACGAGGCGTCGAACCACCCGAATCCGTGCTGACGTAACGAACCAACACATCCACCGCAACCAAACACGACAGACCGAATGGACGAGAGAAGAAGACGAAAAACTGCTCCATCTGGCCAAACTCATGCCCACCCAATGGAGAACACTGGCACCCGTGGTGGGAAGAACACCCACCCAATGCTTGGAACGATACGAACAACTGCTGGATGCAGCCACAAAAAGACAAGAAGAGTACGATGCCAAAGACGATCCAAGAAGACTGCGACCCGGAGAAATCGATCCCCAACCAGAAACCAAACCCGCCCGACCCGATGCCATCGACATGGACGAAGACGAGAAAGAAATGCTGGCCGAAGCCAGAGCCAGGCTGGCCAACACCAAAGGGAAAAAAGCCAAGAGAAAAGCCAGGGAAAAACAACTGGAAGAAGCCAAGCGATTGGCAGGATTGCAAAAGAGAAGGGAACTCAAAGCCGCTGGACTGTACACCGGAGAAAGGAAGAGAAAGAAAGAACTCGATTACAACGCAGAAATCGTGTTTCAGAAAAAACCACCGCCCGGGTTCTACGACGTCACGGAAGAAACCCAGAAATCCAAAGAAAAACCGGCGTTCAAGGCCAAAACCATCGAAGAAATCGAAGGAAAACGCAGGGACGACATCGAGCAAGCCCTGAGAAAAGCAGACATCAGTCGCCAAAAGATCCGTGAAAGGCACGATGCACCGGGTTTCATCGCCCACCAGCTGGAAACCAACGAAGTCACCACTTCGAGGAAGAGGAGCAAGCTGAACCTGCCCCCGCCCCAAGTGACGGACGCAGAGCTGAGCGAAATCGCGCGCCTGGGAAAACTCCCGGACACGTTTCGATCGGAAGAGGTGCCAGGAACCTCGGCCACCCATCACCTGCTGGCCAGCACCACAGACACGCCGCGGGGGCTGCAAACACCGCTATGCACACCAAGGACAGAAGCCGATCGTGGAAGAGACTTGAGGAACGAGGCGCAGAACCTGGCCCTCCTTCAGTCCGGACAGACGCCGCTGGCCGGAGGGGAAAATCCCGCGCTTCATCCGTCGGACTTTCAAGGAGCCACGCCCAAGCGGGCATTGGAAGCAACCCCCAATCCGCTCGCCACGCCGTTCCTCAAAGGGCAGGCGTACGTTCCTCCCTCTCCTGCCCACGTTCCAGGTCCGGCAAAGAGTGAGGCCTTTGCTGCGAAAGAAGACGGGACTGCACAGGGTGTGCACGCGTTGGGGTCCGCGTCCAAGCCTTTCCCACCACAAGCCTCAAAGCCGTTGTCAAGGGGGTTCCTCAACCTCCCCGCACCCAAGAACGAGTACCAAGTGTTCATTCCAGAAACGGCAGCCGAGGCTCCCAAGCAAGATGCCTTGGTGGAGGACATGGCGGACGTGCTCGTCCGAGAGGAAGCCACCAAGAAAGCCAGACATGCAAGTCTCCTGAGGATGCGCACTGTTCCAGTGCAGCGTGGTTTGCCGCGCCCAAACCTCCCCCTTCACGTGAATCAAGACGTCTCGCAAGACGCAAACATGGTGGAGGCTTCAAGCCTCGTGCAGGAGGAAATGTCCCGCTTGATACGGCTTGACCATCGCACGCACCCCGCAGAACGCGTGACAGATGAGCTCTCTACGGATTTGCGGATGGAATCGGAATTCAAGGAAGAGGAGCTTCTAGCCGCGAAGAGGAAGATCGATGAAGAAATCAGCAGCTCCGATGCCAATGGTGCAGCTCCTGGGGCCGAAGCTCTAGTGGGGTCGATCGCGGCCATCGAAGACCAGTTCCGTTGGTCCAGCTCTCAAAGGCAGTTTGTGCAGCAGGGGAGCTTGAACGCGGAGGAGATGTGCACCCTTGCGCGTGAAGAGTGGTCGTGTCTGGTAAAGACCTTCTCGAATCTTCAAGAGGCCACCAAGATGCTTGCTGCATCCGTGGAGGTCAGAAATCAGGGACCGTTAAAACGCATACAAGAGGCAAGGAAGCGTGCAGCCAAGACACAAAGAGAGCTTGTTACAAAACTGGTGGAGCTCAGCAGTATCAAGCTGCTTCGCGACAACGAGGCCATTGCTGGCCCGGCAAGATTGGCAGATGCACGGGAGAAGCTGGCGGCCCAGATGCAGGTTGAAAGAGAGCTGCAGGCACGGTATGCTGATCTTTTGGAAGCCCAGCAACGGTCGCTCTCTTAACGTGCACTTGCAGTCAAATAACCAGAATAAATCAACGCCCCCTCGATCGGAGGCGTTTCTCATCCATCAGCATGCCTGGTGCTTTTCAAGCAGCGGTCGTGCTTTCCGCCACTACTTTGTATGTGCACTTTTCTTGGAATCCTTCATCCTCCTCGTCTTCCAATTCGTCGCACCATCGAAAAACACCACTGCTCCCCTCGCGGGCAATCGCCTCCGCAGTGTGAAGGAGGGTGTCCGGGCGAGGAACAACCACGATCTCGGCGTGCCCGGTGTTTGGATCAACAAAGAGGAGGCTCCCCACCATAGCGCCCAAGCCCTTCATTTCTTCTCCCCCATGCAGAACTGCGGCATGGAGGAGTCCCCATCCTGCAACGTCCCCCCCAATGCGTACCAAGTGAGGAAGGATGCACCAGCCCTGGTTCGCAGGACCAGAAGACCCAAAAATGCCAGCCATGGAACACCCATGGCCCACACCTACAAACCTTGCACCCATGCATAGCCTCAGGAAAAGGTTTTTCCACAAGCCCGAGCACTGCAATGCACTGACGGCATTCGACAATAATAGCTCTGCCGAGCAGCTCCAGTTGCCAGGTTCGCTTTCAGCTGTCGCTTTCCTCCATGGATTCTCCTGTGCAACCTCCTCGACATCATCCTCCATATCGATCATTATTGCATTGGCAGAATACGATGCAATGAACTCTTCGTCCAGAAGAGTTTCAGCTGTGCACGCCACTTGGTCTATGGGAAGGATTACTGTAGTCCAGCGAATCCAAGGTGTTGATCCCAAAACCACGTCGGCAGCGCGCGATGCCTTCCCTGTGGCATTGAAGCACACGTGAAGGCCAATAATATGGGAGCCGTGATCTTCTTCCATGCCCTGTTTCTCCATCCATGCCAAGGAGTCGGCATGCAACATCGATCCTACGACGCTTGCAGGAAGTTCTTCATGGGCTGAAGGCAGAAGCATGAGTGGCTTGAAACCCAGCGACGTCTTCCGCACCATGTCTTGCAGCGGAAGTGGAGGGTATCGAATACGCACCTTCAAATCTCCTGCAGGTTGGCCCCATGGGTCGTCGGGGTCGTAACAACCTTCGCCCTGCAAAAGAACCTCGACGTTTCCTCCCTTACCCCCTTGAAGAAGAGAGGCTTCCATCACATTTGCATAGCAGCACAACACCTTGCGATTCAACGTGTGCACTTGCTCGAAAGCCCAAACGTCTCCTCGAGACGGTGGAGAGCCCACAAGCTCCAGGTTCTTCTTTCCCGAACGTTTGAACTTCGGATGGGGCTTGGTGCGCAGAACAAACACCAGATCGCCAGGAAGGCTATCCACGGTTTCGTCCCCTTCGCTTTCAAATTCATGCTTGATGCCATCTCTGGACCCCTTCCGGATCACCAGGTGGTAGTGTTTCTGGCTGTCGTACTCGAATCCGTGCTCGTCGATCCGTCGTCTGCTGTGCTCTACAGTTTTCATGCAGCCACTGTGCATCTTCTCCATGGACACCCAAACCTGCTTCTCGGTGGGTGCATTTTTGTGAATCTTCCCTTTCTGACGTCTCAACCTGGCAAATTCTGCAATCCCTCGCGCTCTCATTCTCTGCTCTTCCTCGGAGAGAGGGGCAGAGGTCGCGCCGGGATTACGCTTGATGTAATCCCTTGCTTTGTCGTAGCATTCACGCAGAGTTTCATCCATCAGCACATCGTAGGCTTCAATCAGCTCCTTGAACTTTTCATTGATGGCCTCCTTTTGCATGGGGGTGGCATTCCTCTGCTTGTCAGGATGGTACTGCAAAGCCAGCCTCTTGTAGGCGGCTTTGATTTCCGCTTGTGAAGCGCATCTGTCTACTCCTAGTATCTTGAAGTAGTCTTTGTGGGGATCGAATTTTCTTCCGACGCTTCCAGCATCCCCCTCGTCGAGCGCGTATTTTTTCCTGGCCTCTTCTGCATCTTTCTTGCGTTGTTCTGGGTCGCGGTATGCATCGCCTTCTCTTCTTTTCCTCTCCGCTTCCCTCTCCTCTTCCTCTTTCTTCTTTCTCTCTGCCTTTTCCTGCATGTCTTTCATGAGCCTGTTGAAGGCTTCTGGATCCGTGACTTTCACTGGACCTCCTGGGCTTCGATTGCGTTCCATTCTCCTCCGGTTGATCTCCTGGTTCCTTTCGGCGATGGATTGGTCGCTACCCCTGCCATTCGTCCACCACCAATCGTACATTCGATCCACGACGTTCGCTGCGTCAGCCAATTCACGTCCAAACAAACGCACGTGTCGTGGTGTGTCGTGGTTTCCATCCCGTCGGTGCACTCGAAGGACCTCGTTCCTCCATTTCGCCTGGCTTCCACGCACCACAGGGCCAAGGAGGAGTCCACCATGGCGTCTTCTGTCTTGCAAGTGGATGGAGATGCACGTGGAGACGGCGAAGGTGCGACGCGACGAGCAATTTCGAAGAAAAGGGCGTCGCGATGGTCGACGTGTGCAGCCGACCACACGAAGGACGTGAAGAACGACGGATCCACGACGGTAAAAAGCACCGGTAACCGACGAGGATCTATGTAGGATGCCTCTGGAATTCCTCGACGGGATGCAAGGAGGGGGAGCCCACCTGGACGCGAACAGTCGCCGACCCCCGCAGAGGATCTAAAGGATTGGTGAGGGATTCCTCGACGTGCATGGTGGGAATCGCGGTCGGAAGGATCGAGGGTCCGATTCTCGCTTCCTACGAGGGACCGTGGCATCGACCCGGTTCTTTGGGATCGAATCGGACACGCTTGAAAGGGAAATCCACCAAATAGACCGAAGAGGTACCCGATGGATGGGGTCGATGGGCCATCAACATCGAACCAACACGACCCTGGCATGGATAGCCAAACACGTGCACAGGTGTAAAAAAACAGATGCATGGTTGTCTGCTCTCTTAGAAAGAAGTAAAAAATTCCAAGGAGGTTGCACGCTACGTGAACTGGTATCCATTGCCATGCTAAAAGGATGGACTTGGAAGAGCAGACGTGGGCAGTTGAAACTCGAGACGAGGCTCAAGCGTCATCCAATGGTCCATGCAAAGCCTTTTCTTCCTGCACCGTGCACTCGAGAATACGAATGCTTGCACCCTTGTGAATCACCGAGTTGTATTCCACACAACCCGTGTACTGGATGCAAGCCGGACAACCTGCTTCTCCGGTACAAGGACACTCGCTCACCAGCTCCAGTGCCCGTTCCAACAGATCCTGGAACATGGAACCCACCCTGGTCGATAACCCCACCCCGCCAGGATGCTTGTCGAAGACAAGGATCCGCTCTGGCCTGTACCGAGTGTCGTACGGATTATCGCATTGGGTACCCAGGTCGTTCCTTCCGCACATGACGTGCAAAGGCACGATGTTGAGGAGAGCGTGGCATGCACCATGAAGACCCTCCCTCCATGGTAGACCTTCCTCCCGGAGCTTCTGCCTGGACCAATGCGGTACTCGTATGTAAGACGCAATGGTTTCATACTGCAAATCCGGAAGAAAAAGCTCGGCTGAATCAAAACATATCCCCGAACCTTTCCGAAAGGAATTGTAGCCAAACCACCTCTGCGTCACAATTGCACGTGCACTAATGACGGAGGAGCTGGGACGGGCACGGCCCTCAGCACGCCGCTCCGGAAAAGCTAGTCTCCCCCCTACGACCTGTATGTCCGTGTAATCTGCCACAGAAGTATAGTAATCTACCTTATGCGGACGAACATAGGCCATCCGATGGTCCAAATCCAGCTTGTGACAGAGGTAGGTGCGTCCTTGATGCATGTAAATGGCACCTTCATAGATCTGAAAGAAGGCCTTCTGCTCTTCAATTTCCTCCAGCACTTTGTTCCTACCTTCATCAATAACCACGTAACGGGCGCAATTTATTTCTCTCAAGGACACTTGACGGGCCGGCATTTCCTCTCCCCCTATGTAGTGCAGGCAATGTGCCATTGGATGCTTGGGATGGCGCCCGAGGATCCCCTTACCAACAAGCTTCTCCGACGCCTGCTGTGCAACGATTGTGAAGTACTCTACATCAGCACCATACGCCTCCAAAGGAATCTCTGCAGCAGCGCACATCAGGTGCTGCTCTAGGAGGACTTGGTTCGTGGGATCTACACACAAGTCTTCCACCACACCTCCAAACAGTCTGTCCGGGTGCCGAACGAAGTATTGGTCCAAGGGACCGTCCCATGCAACAAATATTCCCAGAGAAGTCTGCTCCCTCCGTCCGGCTCTTCCCGCCTGCTGCTTGAAACTGGCGTAGGAACCTGGGAACCCCAGATGAAGCGTCACGTCCAAACTTCCAATGTCGACCCCAAGTTCAAGTGCATTGGTGGCAGCAACGCCAAGCAGATCCCCTCGAAAAAGACGAGCTTCCACCATCCGCCTCTCTTCGGCACTGTAGCCACCGCGATAAACAGATATTCGACGAACAAGGGACTCATCCACATCTCGCAAAAAGTCTGTGGCATAAGAAAGCACAAGTTCACAGAGTTTGCGTGTAGCACAGAACGCAATCGTCCTTAGGCCATGTTGCACACATTCTGCCAGCAAGAATGCTGTCTCCACGATGGGCGAAACACGATGATCCTCCGTCCTTGTACCTGCAGCCCCATGGCGGGCTTGCCGCCAGTCAGGAAACTGCCTTCCCTCCCTGTCCAGTGCGGAAGCTCCTGTCTTTGTTCCATCTACCTGGCCAGCACTAGTTGCCCCATTAGGAGATGCAACCCCCCGACCAAGGACACGCAACGGCCGTATTCGATTTGGCGTGGATCCACCCACTGCACCAGCCGGTCTTGCTTCCCTACCAGACTCAGGAGGTCGAAAAACAATGGGATTGCACTGGCGGACACCGATGGCCAGCTCTTCCTGAAATTGTGCATCAGAAACTGCTCCCAACCGCGCGCCTGCTCCTCTGACTGTTCGACTGTCTCGCTTGGCTTGGCGCTGTGCTTCTTGCTCCGCACGACGCTTCCCCTCTGCCCTTGATCGAGCTTCAGCGATTCCTTTCACAAGAGGCGGATTCCAAAGCAAAAATAGCTTGCTCCCGCAAGGGGAACTGTCCTGCGCCACCACTTCGTATGGAAAGACTCCTGTGAGGGCAGCTGCATGGGCGGCAGGGTTGGGAAGTGTTGCGCTAAGGACAATCATGGTCGGCAAAGCCCCGTACATTCTTTTGCATATCCTGCATAAACGACGCAACACCAAGGAAACATGTGACCCAAAAATACCCCCATATGCGTGCGCTTCGTCAATCACCACATATTTGAGGTTGCAAAGTACACGCGCAAAACGCTTGTAGTTCGGAAGCACGGTGATGTGAATCATATCAGGATTTGTGATCCACACCCGTGCAGAGTTGATCATGTCTCCTCGAGCATCCATAGGTGTATCCCCATCAAAGACAGCCACAGTTTGCTGACTGGCAGTTGGCCCAAGGACAGCTGCTGCCATCTCTTTCAACGATTGTGCTTGATCCTGTGCCAACGCCTTGGTTGGAAAGATGTACAATGCGCAGCTGTTGGGGTCTTGCACCAGGGCTTGAAAAATGGGCAAATGAGCACAGATGGACTTTCCCGATGCGGTGGCTGTGGACACCACGACATGTTTACCATTCATGGCCGCTGAAACCGCCTTTTCCTGGTGAGAATACAGCGATGTCGCTCCCCGTCCATTGGCAGCCTGCTGGACTACACTGCTAAGGGTTGAAGGAAATGGTGCATACATCGGGCTACGCTTGGGAAGTGTCCTCTCGTGGGTGATCTGGCTGGCATAGCAAACATGATTTCGGAGATGCTCGACAAATTCCAGGGGGTTGATTTCTCTTTGGTTCCCACACAATCTGAGTCTCGCCCTGGATTGTTCTTCTGCGGCCGTCTGCATGTTCCGGGCAAATGCTGTGGTCCTTCGCTGTTTTTTCGCCCCTTTCTCGCCAGTATGGCCCATCTTTGGTGTTGGATTGTCATAGACTGTCGGATGGTGAACCTTGCTCGCATGTTGCATTGTGATTTCAAGTGCTTGTTTTAGGAAGGAAGGGTGCCACAATGATTTGGTTTCCATCTTTCTCAGACGCTTGGGCAGGGACTCCAGGTGGATCCTTTGGGCTTCCCATGCAATGGCATGAAGTTCTCTTCGACACATCCTCCGGATCATTTGCATTTTCCTGTGCCGTTCCCTCCCCTCTTCTGTCGTCTTTGATTCCCCTATCCGATGGCAATCTTCGCCATGGGACTCGTGGTCACGGAGGTGTTTCCATCGTTCCATGCCTTTGGGACACAGGAGTTCCAGCCGCCGTCGGTCCGCACTTGGGACGCGTCCATCTTCCTTCGAATTTTCCCAGGCGTCCACCCACGTTTCCATGGCTCGTTCCAGCTCGTGCAGCGCAGGAGGGAGCGCACCACGCTCTCCCATGGTGCGCACTTGCACTTGTTCCCATGCGCTCCTGGGTCTCCTTGTCGACTCTCTCTGCCACGTCCCGATGTCTCGATCCTTTCCCACCTTCCCTATCGAACCCGGGTTCCTCCCGTTCTTCGTCCCTTTCGACCCTGGATTTTCAAAGGGTCCATTTTCCGGTTCAGGAACCCGTTTCGATCGAGAAATCGATCGGGGGTGGGTCGAGGTGTGGTGCGACCTGTTCGATGGGACCATCGACGGCGACGTCTGCACGTGCGACACGATGGCGTCTTCTCCACCACGTGTGGTGGAAGGCGGGAGCATCCCGTTCGCATGCGAAGGAGAAGAAGGAGAGGAAGACGAAGACTGGATCTTCGGCACACGCGTGGACGAAACAGAGACGCGTGCGACGTCCGCGACGGTCGGGGAACGAGGACGCGTGTCCGAACCTGTGCCTTGGCAAGCCGTGCATGCACAGCAGGAATCGGAAGAGACGTGGGAAGAAGGACAATACCAAACGTACGAAACAAGTGGACCCGTCGTAGAAGAGAACGATGCACTCCCGGACGGATGGGTGGCGGGTGTGGATCCACAGACCGGATACACCTACTACTGGAATGCCAACACCGGTGTGTCCACTTGGGAACGACCAGGAACGATGGAAAGCAACGCAGAGGTCCATGCAACGATGTCCACCACCCACGAAGAGACGTGGCAGATGGAAAGGAACAGTGCAGAACCGATACAGGAACCCAAGCTGTTCGTGCCCGGAACCCATGCCAATCTCACCCACAGAAAGGCAGAGCACACCCAAGGCGAACGCTGCCCGCATGGAAGATCTCTGCATGCATGTGTCGCGTTCGGTTTCGGTGGAAGAGTGTACACCATCCGATCCGAGAGTCAACCAGGATCCGTGCAAGTGACAGCGGTAGGAAGTCTGCTGCGAAAGCATCGACCGGAGGACGTGAAGACCATGGAAGGTTTTCCCAGTCCAGCCTGCTGGGAAAAGGGAGATCGGTTGGCCAAATACGCAGCGGCAAGGGCAGCAGATTGCGAGACTTCCTGTACAGACGAGGAAGGAGAGGCACAGGTACTCCTGTGGAAGCTGCTTCACATCCTGTGTGCACACAAGGGCGAGCTGCGATCCAAAGGGGGAAAGCCAAAGAAAGATTTGCCAGAGAAAGCGTTGGCGGAAATCCTCTGTCCCCATCTTGGAGATGCTTCCTGGGCAGGAGGAATGAGCGGATACTCCGTCATGAATCCACTCTCGGGGGAAAGTGCAGAGAACGCGCATGCGGCTTCCTCTCGCATTCAAGATCATCTCATCGTGGGGGAGTTGGACCGTGCCATTCAACTGGCGCGCGACTCAGGGCTTTGGAGTGTGGCCCTGCTTTTGGCACAGCATGCAGGAGAAAAGATGTTCAAGGAAGTCGCGGCCGAATATGCGAAAAGGTCCATGAAACAAGGGTCCCCGCTGCAAGTTCTATCTTTGCTTTTTGCTGGATCTGGCGGTGAAATCCGAAACCTTACATCTTCTTCTGAAACCCACAGCCACCCACCAGGGTTTGTAGGGAAGCCAAGCACGCATGTTCCGCATGGAGGGCGGAAAGGCAACATTTGTTCTGCCCTATCAACACCTCTTTTGTCAGATTGGCGCAAGTCGGTAGCCATCATTGCTTCGAATCGAGCTGAGAGGGGAGAAGAGGCCTTGGTAGCAATTGGGGATGCTCTGTGGTCGACATCTGGACAGTACTCGGCGGCGCAGCTTAGCTACATCGTTGGGGGGATGCCCTTGCAGCCCAAAAGTCAGGACGCAAGGCTTTGCCTCGTGGGAGCTGACCATCGCCGATACCCACGTACTTTTGCAACCAACGAAGCCATTCAGCGCACGGAAGTATTTGAAGCAGCCATACTGATGGGCTTCCCCCAGACATTGATCGCGTGCTTCCAGCCTTACAAGATCATGTATGCCTATCGTCTCGTAGAAGCAGGGTTTCCGGAGAAAGCACTTCGGTACTGCCATGCCATCGACAAGATTTTGAAAAAAGGCAAGGGCCACCCGCACCTGGTGGAAACCATCCATGAGCAGCTGGCTGTCTTGACAGAGCGGCTCACCACACACCTTGTGGGATTCAATCCACGAGCGGTCCAAGAAAGCGGTCCAGGAGGGGTTCTTGGTGGCCTCGGAAGGCTCTTGGACAAGGGCGTGAATATGCTCATCGGAGGAGATGAGGTGGATACGCAGAACGGATCTGGGACAAGTCACGCCCGCCAGCTTTCTTCTGGGGCCTCGTACACGCAGTCGCAGTCGGATCCACCACAAGAAGGGCACCATAGACGTACATCCTCTGTGTTCTCAGATGTAAGCATCGCCGAGTCTGAGATGCCAGGAGATCAAGCCCAGAGAAAAGTTTTGGATGGTTCCTTCATGCGCTCGCTTTCTTCAAAAGCACTCGGGCTGTTCGGATCATCTCGTTCGAAGCCAGAAGAAATGATTGGAGAAGAAAACAAATTTTACTTTGACGAACATCTTGGCATTTGGAGGGAGCAAGGAAAAGATGTGCCGCAAGAAGAGGAGCCGCCTCCGGCTCCACCCACGAGCTTCTCCACTCCCACTCCTGTTCAAGGACAGAACTGGATTCCCCAATCTGACGAAGCAAAAAGCCAGCTGCTGCCGCAAGGCAGCGGGAACCTTGGCTCTCATGTGCCCAGGGGCAACGTACGCTCACGTTACGTGGACGCTTATGCGGCCGTGAAGTCGAGTGGTTACCCTGCCACCCAGGCCATACTACCGGGGCAACAGCAGGGTAGCGCGTCCTCTCCCAACGTGTTCATTCCGGGGGTTCCCAGGAGCCAATCGCTAGTGCACAAAGGAGCAGAAGGCCAGCTGTGCACTGGAGGCTTCTCTGCAGATGCGCCAGGCACCTCCCAGACAGCGCAGATGGGACTCGCCCGCAGTGCGTCTGCAGGTCACACGTCCTACGGGCCGCAGTTTGCTTCTGCCTCACAGGGCATCGCTGCATCGACCATGAAGAGCGAGGCCCCTCCAGCCCAGAATCGACCAACCGTGCACTGGCAGTCCCACGCTGCAACTGCCGCCCATCCTGGACATCATCCCTACGTGGGCGCTCCAAACAGTACAGGGCATGGCAACGACACGAACCAGTTCAAAGATGTTCACCTCTAGCTGATAATAAACAATGTCCACAAGCATGCACAATGGATGCTCACTTTTGGCCATGAGGATGGCTTGCAAAGTCTGTTTCGGAACCAAGGAAACGAGCTACACGTACGCCGCATTGCTTTGCCACTGCAAGTAATCTGGACTTTCGCACGCCTTGTACTCTTCCACAACACTCTCCACCACTTCTCGCGAATCATGAAACTCTTGCAGATCGTCTGCGAACATGGGGTGCTGTTGGTAACTGTCGATGAAGGCTTGTCTCCTCATCAGCTTGTCGTACTGGCGTGCGCACTTGGAGAACAGGTGTCGGATGGACGTGTGATTGGCCAGCATCAGTCCGCTCACACGGTTGGAGGACTTGATGTAGGGGCTTTTCCTGGAGAGTGCAACCTGGATGGAGGCTGGCCCCCACTCGATGAAGTTGGCCAATCTCCTCTCGCGGATGCGCTGCAGGGAGTTGTGCACTTGGGTGGGGTCCACGTCGCCTTGAATGATGTTGAGGATGGATATGTACTTGCTGTTGCTGGTTTCCTTGCTCCTTGTATGGGCGCTGACCATGATATTCTTGGACTGGAGCAACCTCCGCATCACATCCAAGACGGTGGTTTTTCTCACAGTCGCTGCGGCCTGTCTTTCCACGCTCAGCGGAGTGTATCCCGTCATGAGGAAGTGACACCTTGGAGTTGGAATCAGCCCTGCCACCAGTCCGACCAGATCATTGTTCATGTACCCAGGATACCTGAGGGTTGTGGTCGAAGCCGCCATAACGGTGCTGACGAGCGAGTTGGTTTGCGCGAACGTTGGGTTTGGGATGCGCAATCTTTCCACGGCGATGCGGTTGAGTGCGGTGTTGTCTAGCACCACCACAGCATCAGCATTGAGCGCCAACCGCTTGAGCGTGAGCAGGCTGTTGTACGGCTGCACGACCACATCGCTCGTTTCTTGCTGGTTGGGGAACACGCTGTACGTTTGCACCAGTTTCTTCCCATATCTGTCGTTGAGCGCTTCAAGCAGGTAGGACCCGAGTCCGGATCCCGTCCCACCGGCGATGGAGTGGCAGAGCACGAATCCTTCCAGGCTGTCGCTTCCATCCGCTTCTCGGTCGATCATGTCCATGAGATCTTCGTGCACTTGTTCTGCTTGGGCGTAACCGTTGGCCCAGTTGTTTCCCGCCCCTCCGCCATGATCGGAGAGGAACACGTTCTCGTGGTTGAACAGTCCTTTGACGTCGGAGTTTTGGATGGAATTGATGACCCTGGGTTCCAGGTCGATGAGCAGTGCTCTTGGGATGTAATGATCGTCGTCTGCTTGGTAGAAGAACACGTCTTTCCTGTCTCTTGCGTCGCTGGCGTACGTCTCCAAGATCCCGTCTTTGCTGATCCCGTGTTCGGCACACAGCTGTTTCCAGAACTCCGCGCCGATCTGGTTCCCGCACTGTCCCACCTGCAAGGTGATGATCTCCCTGGGCATGTTCTTGCGCTTCGAAACGCTCCGCGCAAGTCAAAAGCAACACGATGCGCGCCTTCGTTTCGTTCCAGTCCACGTCGTGGACTCGTGCCTCACCAGTTGCACCCCGAACGAGCAGACACACCCCTCTCCTTGCCCCCCGTGGGTGGGATGCGTGCTCCCCTCCTCGGCGGGGGAGGGAGACATGAGCGACTCGCAGGTGGAGGGGGGTCGATTTCCCCGGATGGGTGGATGGTTGGGCCCATGGACGAGTGTGGTGGAAAGACGTCGACGGTGGCGGTGTGATTGGTGCGACGACGACGACGACGTCTCGGCGTTGCGTGCGGTGGCGATGTCGGGGATCGCACGTGGCAGGTTGGCGGAAGAGAGGAAGGCGTGGCGCAAGGACCATCCGCACGGGTTCTTCGCGCGACCCGAGACCCTCGCGGACGGAACCGTGAATCTCATGCGTTGGAAATGCAACATACCTGGCAAGAAAGGGACGGATTGGGAAGGTGGATTCTATCCCGTCACGTTGGAGTTCGGCGATTCGTATCCAAGCAAACCGCCCAAGGCCAAGTTTCCACCCAGCTTCTTCCATCCCAACGTGTATCCTTCTGGTACCGTGTGCTTGAGCATCATCAACGAAGACGAAGATTGGAAACCGTCCATCTCCGTGAAACAGATCCTCGTGGGCATACAACAAATGTTGGACAACGCCAATCCAAACAGCCCGGCGCAATCCGACGCATACGTCATGTACGTGAATCGAAGGACCATGTACGACAAAAGAGTGCGCGAACAAGCCAAGCTGTATCCACCGCCGGTGTGAATCCGTCGACCACCGTTCCACCTGGACGGGAGACGAGAAAAAACACCGTGCACATGGAAGGCCAACGACGCTGCGTCGTGTCGCACCGCACGAAGAGGTCACGCACGTAGTAAACCATCGCCATGTCCGCTGCTCCTGCATCGCCACACGCGGATCCTACGACGAAAGGTGGTCGTGGACGGTTGAGTTCACGTCCACGAACCATTCGACCCTTCGCTTCGCCGACCACGTGCGACGACGTGGACGTGACCAAGACGCGCATCCGTCACTGCCGCTCGCCTGCACGACCACGCGAGACGGCGTGCACGTCGACGAAGTAGCAGAACGAGGCAGGCACGCGCCAAGGGATGCGACGGACGCGTCCGTCCACGTGCACGTGGGAAAAGGGAAGGTCGCAACGACACGACAAAGGAGGAATTCGCAGGCGCGCCGAAGGAAGGAACCACGACGCATCGAAGGAAGACGAAAGGCTCTGGCACAAACGAGACGTGGTGGGTGGCGCGGCTGCGTTCAGCATCGCAGCCGCGTGGTTGACGCCACAAGTCCGGCGCGCCAAGGAAAAGGAACGATGGTTCGTCGAAGCCACGGACGAAGCAAGCGAAGAGGAGCGGATGGAATGGATGCGAACGAAACAAAAGCAGATTTTGCTGGAAGAGAGACGCGTGGAAGAGGCCATCGAAGAACAGCAACGGAAGAAGGAATGGATGGAAAAAGACAAAGATCTCGTCGCAACAGGAATCGGCACGTTGGGTGCCTTCCTGCTGGTCAAAGAATGGACGGGAACCTTGCCCAAGTCCGTGCAATTCATTACGTTGGGACAGGAAGAAGTAGACAACGCAGGCCAACGGATGCAGATGGTGGCCGGGGGCGCCACGCTTCCCCATCCCGACAAACGCAACAGCGGTGGAGAAGACGCATTCTTCGTCAGTGCAACCAGACAGGGCGCAGTGGGTGTAGCCGACGGGGTGGGCGGGTGGTCGAACAACGGCGTGGACGCGGGGGAATACGCCAGGACATTGATGCAGTTCTGCAAGGAAGGCTTTGAACAAGAGGAGATCCAGGATCCCTATCAGATCCTGCGTATGGCTCATGGCAAGACGGATCTCCTGGGGAGCGCCACGGCTTGCGTCTTGACCTTGGCCGAGGGAGAAGTATGGGCGGCCAACGTGGGAGACAGCAGCTTTCGTGTCCTGCGAGACGGCAAGGTGGTCTATTCGAGTCCGTTGCTGCTGCACGCATTCAATTGCCCGTATCAGCTTGCAAGCAGGAAGCACGTGCCACTCGCAGACCCCGTGTCCAAGGCCGACCGCTTCTCTTTTCGGCCGCGGGACCAAGACATCATCGTCTTGGCGACGGACGGGGTGTTCGACAACCTGTTCGACGAGCAATTGGTGGACATGGTCGAGGGATTCGAGTTGGATGATTCGGCGTCGTCGGCTTCGGCGTGTGCGTCGCAGATCGTCGAACGAGCACAGGAGCTTTCGATGCGTCCAGGCTACGTGTCTCCGTTCGCTGTGCAGGCGAGGGAGGCCGGCGTGCTTCCTTACGATGCCGCTCGACCTTCGGACGCTCCTCCTTCGACCGGCAAGCTGGACGACGCGACGTGCGTCGTGGCGGTGGTGACGACGTCGCCGGGTCGGTTCGGCATCGGTTCGGTAATCTAGCACTCCTGCCTACGCCTGCACGGCACCTTCCACCTCCCTCTATGCGATCGCACGTGTCTCCTGGCACGGCCATTGCGACGTGTTGGCGTCGGCGTGCGACGACGTTCCGTCATCTCGACACGAGACCGGTTCGACGCTCTCTCCAGCTATAATTCTTGCCTTGTCCTCAATCCGAACAGTGCCACGTGTTGGGTCGAGCAGACCGCCAGGTGGGACGGATGCCCGAATAGCTCAGTTGGTAGAGCGCAAGGCTCTTAACCTTGTGGTCATGGGTTCGAGCCCCATTTCGGGTGCCTTACTTTTTTGGGATTCCTGGGAAAGAAAAGGAGGACACCAACGCATGGGAATCCATGGGAAACACAACAGGGTCGCGTCCAAAATTATGAGGAAGGAGGTGCATGGACGGATGCACAGGACACTGACGGGGACATGGACGGAACACGGGGGCGAGGACAAAGATTCTAACCAAAGGGAGAGATTCAACGTGACAATCGCACTTCCATCAATGGTACTGCAAGACGATGTTCCAATCGAGTGCCTTGATGGATCGACGGTGCAAATCCTGTCAGGGGAGGAGCAAGGAACACAGGTTTGGATTGTTGCATGCACTCATTTGCACCAAGATGGAACTGCTGCTTCAGTGCTGCAAAAGCAGAAATACCAAGCATCCCGGGCAGTCGCACTGGGCTTATGCAATACGACGTTGACGGGTGCCAACCGGTGGCACGAGCCACTTTGCACAGGACGACCGACGGTAGCTGCGGCACCTCGGTCGCAGTGGATGTCAGAACATCACTTCCCAGCTCGTGAGCGAAGAAGGAGGGATTTGTGTGGACCTCTCGGATACGGGCCTCCATGAAAACCAAACGCACAATCTTTACAACACAACCTGCGTCATTGCTTCCTCCTACGGGGGGTGCAACATCTCTCCGTGCTGCATCAATACGCATCTTGGAGCTCATAAAAGTCCGGTGTGATGTAATCCTTCCTCAACGGCCACCCTTCCCAATTTTCTGGCATCAGCAAACGTTTCAGGTCCGGGTGTCCTTCGTAGATGATGCCGTACATGTCGTAGGTCTCTCTTTCTTGGAAATCTGCGGTTTTCCAAATCCAGAAGACGCTTGGCACGCGTGGGTCCTCCCTGGGCAGGAACACTTTGATGCACACTTCTTCCGGGAAGGAATCGTTCTGATCCATGTCTGGATCCATTTTGACGAGGTGATAGACGCTGACCAGGTCGCCTCCTGGTTCGGAATCGTATCCGCATTGGTTCCTGAGGTAATTGAACCCGTACGCGTTGAGTGCTAGGCACACGGGGATGAGATCTTGGGCTTTGACGTCGAGTATTTCCACACCTTGATGATCGAATCCGAGTCCTTTGTTGGGCAGTCCTCTGCCTTCGAGCCATCTCGACACTTGTCCCGCCAGCACTTCTTCTCCGGTTTCCTCTCCCTCTTTTCCTTCGGCTTCGTTGTTTCCGGCTTCTTCGTTGGTGGCACGTGTTTGTATCCTTTCATGCCTTGTGTTTTGTGTCACACGTGTAGGTTGTGTTTTTGCGTGCGGCTTGGACCTCTCGTGTTTGCCTATCCTTGTCTTCCTCCCCCAGCTGCACGTTCGCATGCATGCCACGCGCATGCTTCCCTCTTTCTTTCTTCCTTCCTTTCTTTCACTGACGCGTGTGTTACGTCCACGGACGTGGTCGTGGGTGGGTCGGCGCACCACGTCCTCCCTTGGTGTGTGCGACGAACGTGGCCGATGCTGCTGCTGCTGCTCTCTCCCCCCTCCACGGGGAGAGGCCATCCTCTGCGATCCATGGCACGTGGAAGGTCTTTGTGCGGGGGAGGGTGGGGTGGTCTGGATGGGAATGTCGAAGACGTCGAGGAAGGTGTCCCCTCTGCCACCCCCCACCGACACAGAGACAGAGACAGGGAGACAGGGAGGACGTTGACGGTTGACGAAACACAACGGACGACGCATCGTAAGATCCGCACCACCACCACCGCACGTCGAAACAAGAGAGAGAGAGAGAGGGAGGGGAAGGATCCACGCACGACACAAGGATCGAAACATGAAGATCTACACCAGGGTGGGAGACCGCGGCGAATCGAGCCTGTACAATGGAGAACGAAGGAACAAACATCACATGGTGTTCGAAGCACTCGGAGACGTGGACGAGATCAACTCCGTGCTGGGACTCGCCAGAGAACACTGCCTCGAAGTAGACAACGGGATGGAACAGAAACTGGCGCAAATACAATCCAGGCTGCTGGACGTGGGATCCGCCGTCGCCACACCTGCCACCACCTCGGCAGCCCACAAACTCGAACGGACCAAGTTCGACGCACGAAACGTACAACTGCTGGAAGAATGGATCGACGAATTGACCGAAGAGCTTCCTGAGCTCACCCAGTTCATCCTGCCGTCCGGCGGATTGGCGGCGTCCACGTTGCACATGGCGCGCGTGGTGTGCAGGAGAGCCGAACGGAAAGTCTGGCCCCTCGTCGACGCCGAACAACTGGAAGACGCCGTCGGCAGGTACCTCAACCGACTGAGCGATTTTCTGTTCACCGCCGCACGCTACGCGGCCTTGAAGGAGCACCGATCCGAAACTGTCTATCGAAAGGAGTGAAGGATGCACATCCAAGACGAAGGCGCAGGTGGAACGTGTCGCGGTGGGATCCGCCTGTCCACGACGCGTGCCGTCCAGGTAGACGGATGCGCGCACGACGTCGTCCCTCGTGCTTTTTTTCTATTCTACTTTTCTCGTGAAATGCGATTTTTGGCGTTTGTGATGCGACGCGTGCGGTGGTCTCTTCTTCGTCTGTTCCACGACGTCGCGTGGGTGAAACGACGGTCGTCCTCGTCGGTCCATGGCGCAAACGTTCCCAGATCGCTTCCACGCGACGACGTCGGCGGCGGCGGCGGCGCGACACGCGCACGTGCGTGGACGGATCCGTCGCATCGGAAGCGGGAGGAAGGAGAAGGGACCTGGCATGCCATGGTGCGCGCACGGACGCACGCGAATCGGAAAGGAGGCGCGCGCGAGGGTGGTCGCGAGGAACCCGATGATTGCCAAGTAATCTTTGAGACCTGATGGATCGCACGCATCACGCACGTGGTGCGATAGGATCCGTGAAAGACAACCACGACGTACCTGAGGGTTTCGTCCACCACCACGTCGCGCACTCAGTGATCTCCGTACGAAGCTGCTCGTTGCCATCGAGAGGCTCGCGTCCCAAACACTGAGGAGAACGAAACGAAAGGATGGCCGCCGCCGAAGAGACACGTCTCGACGGAACCAGCGGTATCCTCGCAACACAAGACGCAACGTGCGCACCACAACGTCCATGCAACGATGCGGTGCTGACGAGACCGCGACGGCAGGTAGAAGGACGAGGTCGGAATGAAGCCGACGCAAATCGGTCGTGGTCCCACGAAGAAGGTGCGCATGCGAATCCTGGCGCTCGTACGAAACTCGAACGGACCGCTTCTCGTGGGAACTCGAAAGTGATGCCATACACGCATTATCCAACACTTGAACTGAATGATCAGTGATGGAATACGTTCGCTCTGATTCGTTCCTTCCTGTACAAACGCGAGATGGACACGTCGGGACACGACTTGAGTGACGACCTTTCAACAATATCTTAGGACACCGAACGAGGCTCCACACAAGGAGTCGGTGATTTGAACTCTTTTCCGACAAGTCGTCCCGCACGAAACGGCCTTCTGGTTCTGGTGATGTATCAATAACTTTCGTTCTACTGCAAGCTCCAAGAGCAGTGTAGATGAAACCATTGGAGACCTGAACTGAAGACAACCAACAAGGCCGCTGGACCTCGTTTCCATCCCACACAGACCCTTTGCCATTCCCTGGTGTTTGGCTCCTGCCGATGGATGACCGGCTAACTCGAGGTATCACATCATCGCGAACCACGCAGGTACAATAAGGTCCTCTGTAATCGGACATCGTTTGCAATCTGTATCGCCTATGGGATCTCTTCTTGCCTGTCTCTCGCGCTGGACGTGGACTGCGTTTCTCGACACACCCCTGGTCGAGATAGGATGTTGTATCCGAACTTGTTGATTCCGTCGGCTGGCACAGCATTCCCTGGGTGTCCCCCCGTCTATCCCAGCTGCTCCCACCAAAGGTCCACCACCCCCTGTGCGTATCGGCATCTCGTTCCTGCCAATGTGTACGGGCTCTCTCTGAATTCGGCACGCTCCTCTTCCTTGGCGGAGGGTGGGTGCACGTCTACTATTCATTTCCCCCTCACTCTTGTCGCACCCCTCGTGGTTGAGAGGCGTGTAGATGGCCATGCCACCTCCTTCCCAGGGTGTCACACGGACCCTTCTTGCCACGTCAGACGGGTCTGGATGAGGTCCACCCCCGCCTCCCTTCCCCCACGACGCATGCAAACATCCCCCGATATCACACTGGAAAGTCTCCGAATAATGGTCGCTGTAGGTGCATGTGCGTTCGAGGATGGCAGCGACCGAGGTCGAGAGGAGCGACCCCGAACCAATCACCGACGGAACAAGCGTCTTCGAGGTGGAAACACTCGACGAAAGACGAAGCGAAACGAGAAGAACAAAAACACAGCATGAAACGTGCAGCACACCGAACGAGCACTGGAACGAACGGAATGCTTCGCCAGTGGCACAAAGCGCAGGATGGACCCACCCGTGTTCGAAAGATTCCGGCGTCGGGAGGAAATCCAGGACAGGACCGTCCAGTGTCGACGTCCGAAGCGATCGTCGAACTGCAGAAACGCATCAAACGAATCACAGAACTCGAGCGCGAAATCGGAAGGCGTCCGGCGCTCCCCAGTTCCATCGACACATTGGGAGAACTTGGAGAGAGACATGCAGATATACACCACTGGCACGAGGCCCAGTGGAGAAGTCTCATGCCTCAACAAAGCAATGATACTCCGGATGAAAATTCCATCGAATAAATACACAGGAAACGAACCCACTCCAATCGAGGGCACTGGCTACTCGTCGTTGTACTGCCAGGGGCAGAAAGACGCTCCCAATACCTCGACGGCCCCTTCCGATGCCGCGCCGTCCCTGCGGTGCTGCGAGGATGCCTTCCTACAAAAAGATCCATTCCACATCCACGGTTCAACCAAATCCAATGCATACTCTCCATCAAAGATCGAGGGATCGCTGTCCCATTCAAACCAACGAGGGGTCCACTTGTCCCCTCTCCCTTCCCGTTCTTTTCGCTCAGCCCGCTGCTTTTGCTCAATGCGCACCTTCTCGGATTGGGCTTCGGCAGACAATCCCCTTGCCAAGTACTCGCGGTCTGGCCTTCTGCGACTGTCTGAGAGCAGTGGCTCGCCCTCCTTGGCCCACGCGTTCAACTCATGTGCAAACTCCGTGAACCCATATGCATCATCTGCAGGGAGAGGCTTGGCAATCCAGAGAGGTTTGTGCTCTTCCTCAGGCAAAGGTTCTCCTTCCTCGTCGCAAGGTACGCAGTAGGTATCCCGGTTCCATCTCCCTGTCAGCAGGAGCCGCTTACGCCCCTCTTTATCGCAGACGTATCCTTTCAATTCGTAACGCCCGGATCCAAACCAACCGCATGGTGAAAAGGTCATGATGCACTCGCTACCGGTGGTGACATTCTTCAAGACCATCTCACCGTAAGAATCTACCCAAGTCCTACCTACAAGCACATTGTGTGCCTTTGAATTGGGAGGCCGCAGCCAAAACAATTCTCCCGTGCTTTCCAGCCGAACCCTGGATCGCCCATGCGGATACACTTCGACGGAATTCCCCAAAAACTTGCTTTGAGGAGCAGACACAATGTCGTACACCCACCCAGACCCCTTGTTCTCTGCATGGGCAGCAGCGACCGGCGGATGATGGCTCACCTGCTCCGCAAGGTAAAACAGGTCGTTCCCTTCGTAGTACTCGAACGTTTCACCAAGGATCGGGTTGAAGGGCTTGTACGTCCTTTCGTTGGCCGCGTACGGCGACACAAAAAAGGCAGCGACCCACGCCATCCTCTCGAATTCGTCTTCACACGTGGTAGCCTTGTCCAGCAGATGGGAGTACTCCATGATTTCGGCCATTTTCTGCAGGTTGGTGAAAGGTTCCATCAGCCACACGGGGATGGACATGAGCGACTGGACGTCGCTGCCGATGTAACGCTTTGCGAGCTGCAGGAGCCCGAGCCTTTCGTCCACATCCGCGTCTCGTTCGGCCACGTTCGCTCCTTCTTCCCCTTCGTATTCTTCCACTTCCACCTCGGCCACGGCTTCGGCCCATCCCAGCATGCTGGTTCCAATGCGACGTCGTCGATCCGTTCGTCAGCTCCACCGCCTCTTTGGAAAGCACGTTTTCATTCTTGCTGCGTTTCGTTCTCTTCGATCGACGTCGTCGCACCTGGACATTCGTTTCTGGGTCATCCCGACGATGGAGTTGATCGTGGAAAACATCCCACCGTTCCCTTGGACGTTGTTTTCGTCCTCCGACGTGCACCTTTTTGGTTTCGATTCCACCACGTCAGCTCACGTGTTCGTTTCTTCGTCTCGTCCATCGCACGCCATTGCTTTTGTGTCGTGTTGTTCGCGATCGTCCTTCCAAACGCGACGTGCGTCTTCGCCACCACGACGACGCGGCGACGGCGAAGGGAGGTCGCGACCGTCGAACCGCCACCGTCACGCGATCAGACGTCGCGTTCCACGCACCTCTCGTCCTCGCCGTCTTCCATGGCGACGTCGATGGCTCACGTGGACGTAGAAGCGCGCAAACGTCGCCAAATGGCAAAGCCGCACCACCGCCAATCCCAGGGAAACGATCCCCCCTGTGGAAGGAGCCTCCGGCGATGGAGGGAACGAGACGAAGAGGGGGGTCGAAATGCCCGGCGGATGCGGCTTTCGTCGTCGCCATCCGCGATGCGCGACGTCGCACGACGCATGAAGGCGCACGAGAAGCGGACAGGAACGATCCGTTACCTGGACGTCGTCCGTGGCGGTGGTTGGGTGCGACGACGAAGGTCCAAGGAGGCCAACGACGCACGGATGACGTGCTGTCGGCAGGCACGTCGCAAGTCGGCGAGGCGCAACACACCCAACAACACCGGACGATCGCCTGCGGACTCCACCACCGCCAAGTGATCCGTGTCGTACGTCAACATCAACGTGCGAGCGCGCTCCAAGCTGGAATCGCCAGGCACCGACAACACCTGACGTCCACCCGGCAGACGAGGATACGAAGCGACCAATGCAGAAGCCGTGGACGTTTCGGATTGACGAACGACGTCCTCCGATTCCAGCAGACCCGTCAAAGAACGCTCCACCTGATCCATCGTGCACAGGCCCACGAACGTTCCCGTGTCTCGCTCCACCAATGCAGCACAGTCGACGTTCAACTGCAGCATCTGTGCACCCAATTCCACCAGACCCACGCTCGGATCGAACACCGGAACCGTGCGATCCATGGAAGCTCTGCATTCCACGGTCCGCATCGCAACCTCCTCCATGCCCCATTCTGGACTGCATTCCTCCGAATCCAGGCGACAAAGGGCGTCGCCGCTGAGCTCCTGGCCCTCCCTGTCCAAGCCGTCCAACCTGGTCGGACCCATGCCTTCCGTCTCGTCCGCCGAGGAAGAACCGACCACGGTTGGTGTCTCGGAAGAAGGCATGGAAAAAGACGCGACCCAATAGGACAAGCCCACCGCCGCCAATGAAGGCAACAAGATGTTGTAGTCCCGCGTCAGCTCGAACATCAGCAGGACGGACGTCAGAGGAACCCGACATATACCCGCCAGCATCGACGCCATCCCCACGATGGCGTAAGAATCAAACGATGCAAAATCGTGCATTCCACCCGACATACCAAACAAGGCCAAGGAGCCATACGAACAACCCACCGCCGCACCAAGGAAAAGCGAAGGGGCGTAAATTCCGCCCACCAATCCGCTGGACTTGCACACACAGGTCGCGACGATCTTGGCCAAAGCAATCTGGAGCAGGAGGTACCACGTGTAATCAGCCGTTCCGCTAGAAGCATCCAGGATGGCGTTCACATTGGTGAACCCCGCGTACAGCACCTGTGGATACCACAGAGCAATCGCACCCGTGCAAAACCCTCCAATCGCAGGATGAAATGTGCGCGGGACGCCCCTCTCTTCAAGCTCCTCGAATAACTTCGCAAACCACTTGGATCCTTGCAAGAACGCAGAAGATGTGGCCCCCGCAAGAACGCCCAGGAGCATGAAGAGCGGCAATTCCACAAGCCGAATTTGTTCGTACACCGGAAGCTTGAATGCCGGTTCGCTGCCCAGTCCAATTTGAGAGAGCACCGCTGCAAGCACCGCACTGAGCAACACCATGGCGATGGTGGTGCTCGACGTGCTGGGACCCCCGTACTCGCCCTTTTCCTTGGAACGTTGCAGCACATACTCCACGGCAAAGAACGCCCCAGCGATCGGCGCATTGAATCCAGCCGCCAGGCCCGCCGCCGATCCGGCAGCAATGATGGGAACCTTTGATCTTCTTGACACGCGAAGCGAATTGAAAAGCAGCGCCGCGCAGTTGGTTCCAATTTCTACTGAGGGTCCCTCCGGTCCCAACGAGGCACCAGTTCCCAGCGTGGCCACCGCAGCTGCGGATTTGAGGAATGGTTTGGCCTTTTCTTTCCACGCGTTTGCATTATGTACATGTTGCCCTCTCCTGGTCGCAGTGGGCTCGAATCCTCCCGCGGCTTGTTGGATGAGGGTCACTGCCGCTCCACCGGCCGCAGGGACAAGCAAGGTGACGGCACCGCGATGCTCTTCCAGGAGTGGAAATTGGCGGATGTGTTCCACGGCGTCCTGGACGAGATGGACGCAGTCGTTAAAGAGCACCACGCTTGCTCCGGTGATGATCCCGACGAGGCACGCGACGACGATTTGTGTGCTTTCCGGTGCGACGGTGAGTGCGACGGTGGATGGGCTGTCTTTTCCATCTTGTGCATGTGTCCGACTCGTTCTCTTCTTCCCCTTGGCGTTGCGTATGCATCCTTGTCGCTTCGTCCTACGTTGTCTCTCCCGTCTTGTGTTGCATCCGACACCTGCCTTTCCACCACGACACAACATGCGTCGGTGTCCTGCACGAACTGTCCAATGCCACGTCGACCTCGCCAATCCAACCCGAGACCCACGTGAAGATGGACGGTCAACCACAGGCGTGGCGATGAACGTGCAAAACCGAGTGCGTGACAAACGAAGGAATTGCACGCGACGATGGATACCAAGCCGACTAAAGAGAACGAGAGAGAGACGAAATGTCACGATGGTGAACGACGCTAGACAAGCGCAATGCCATTTGCAAGAGAATCTTATGGATAGTGCAAACTTCTCCCGTGGTGATTGACTACACTCGCCAAACATATCACATAATGCCACTTTCTGCAAGAAGCCAGGCACGCTTGAAGCCATGACATCACGCACGGCGCAAGGAAGAGGGCTTCTTCGTTGCATTGGTTGCGCATGTGTGCACATCAAGTGTTGCGAAACAGGCTTTGAGTAACGTGTCACACTGGCCACGGAGGAAAACTACAAGACACGCGTGTGATAGCACAAGTGCGTGGAAGCTTTCGTTGCCAATCGGAAACAAAATTTCGTTGCGTCCAAACGTGAATTGATCGTGTGGTTGTTGGGCTGGTTCAAGACGATCTACACGAAACATCCACACAAATTCATGCTTCACGTATGACCAAGACAATGCAGTTGTTGTGGGCCCATTGAAAAATCGTTATGATGTACGATAGAGCGTGCAAAATATCGAAGTTGAGTTGATGACACCCATCATGATTGAAACATCATCCGATTTGCACACACAAGCAATAAACGAGTTCTAATTCCAAACTTTGTACGCAAAAATGCACGCGTGCATACTTACACATCGACGAGCAATCGGTAAACTTGTCATCAAGCGGCATCTGGCACTTCATTGGATCATGCTATAATCCAATCTCCTGGACAAGACCCCCTCAACCATCGCTTCCACTTCCGCAAACTACGCCCAAAATTTCAAAGTGCTTCTTCGGGTACGGGTTAGATGTCGCGTACAATTCGTCCCCTCTCACGGTGTAGCGCGCCCGTTCCTCCTACCAAGTCGTCCTCATCTATCGAAAAGCCGGTTGTTTCTTCAATTCCAACATCATGTTCACGAGCGCGTGTATCTCGTTGTCAATTCTTTCCTTTTGTCACGTTTGGGTTGGATGGATGGCGAAAGGGTTGCTCTTTCACGAACCAACCGACACGATGGTCGCGTTGGTTTGTCCCGTCGCAATCAGGGATGTTCAAAGTACCTTCGTCTCCCGAACTCCCCGTCCCTTTGCTCCAAGCAACTTTTCTATGTCGACAGCGCTGTCCTTACTTCTGTCCCTTGCACCTCCACTTCTCTCGTAAGGCAGGCTAGGCTTTCGCCACCTCCTTGGGTGAATTCGGGTACAAGCACGCGTCTCTCTACGCCGATCGTTCCATCCCACCTTCCATGTCGACGTGATCTTTTCCCCCACGTCGTTTGATCCGTTCTCTCGTTCTGATCGAGCGATCTGGCGTTTCGGATGTCCCGCCTTGGGAGTTTCTTCTCGAGGGAGGGGAACAGCCGCCTCTCTCCGGCATGGACCGCCTTCTTCCAGGGACCGACGAGTGCTAGTACAGGACATATACGTCACATGCGGCTCGTCCATCTCTTCTTCTTCGCGTTCGCCGTCGTTCTGCGACGCCGTTGGCTCCCTCCGCCACGTGCCTGGTCCATGCCCAGTCGCAACCGTCCCATCCTCGTCCTTGGACCTCGTGTCGAAGTTTACGATCGAGTTTATCCACACGGCCATGGATCGTGGAGGGGGATTGGACGACGACGACGACGAACGTGGGAAGTGCGTGCATGCGCGCCCAGTCCACTTCGATGCGATCCATCCGTGCGATCGGGATGGGTGCGACGCACGCGCCAGACCATAGGAACGGAAGGAATGGACGTGGATGCGTGGGAACCATCCGTGGAAGGAGTCGAAACGGGAAGACGTGGAAGGTCACGTGCGTACGAGGAGAGAAGATGGAACGAAGGACGATGACGCCGTCCACACGCGTCGCAAACGCAAGGAAACGTGCGACGAATGTGGCGATGGCGTGGCGTGGAAACGGAGAAACCGTGGGATCCAACAACACGCGCGAAAACGAAACGGATGGATGGAAAGAACGGATCCATCCCACCGCCGTCGTTCATCCACACGCAAGCGTGGCGAAATCCGCCGTGATCGGACCGTACTGCATCGTCGGACCACAGGCGGTGCTGGGAGATGAATGCGAACTTCACGGACACAACGTCGTCCTGGGCGACACCGTGATTGGAAATGGATGCGTCCTCTTGCACGGAGCGGTGGTGGGTGCCGAAGATCCGGGAAGAGTGGTGTTGGGCGACAGGAATCGCATCGGACATCACGCCGTGGTGGGCGTGCGATGCCAAGATCTCAAGTGGAGACCCGAGCAACCCACCTACCTCACCATGGGAAGCGACAACGACATCAGAGAACACGCCAGCATCCATCGATCCAGCCATCCGGAATTGTGCACGGTGGTGGGAGATGGAAACCTGATCATGGGACAGGTGCACGTGGCCCACGACGTGCAGATGGGCCATCGAAACATCGTGGCAAATGGCACGCTGCTCGCTGGACACGTGAGCCTAGGGGATCGAGTGGGCATCGGTGGAGGATGCGCGGTGCAGCAGAGGTGCCACGTGGGGTCCTATGCGTACCTGGCAGGAGGATCTATGGTGGAAAGAGACGTACCGCCCTACGTGAGGGTGCAGGGAGACAGGGCCAAGCTGAGAGGGATCAATACCGTGCTCTTGCAGAGGTGCGGATTCACAGAGGACGATTCCAGGAGTATACGCAAAGTGTATCGCGCCCTGTGGTTGCCCAAAGACGGGGGAGAGCCCAACAGCACCCCGCACGCCAGGGCATTGGCCTTGCTAGAATCAGGCGAGTTTACGACGCTCCCTCACGCGCTGACACTCCTGCAGTTCGTGGTAGATGCATGTGCTCCAGAAGAGAATGGATCGAGGATGAGGGTGGGCAGCGTTTGTAGGAGCATGTCTGAGCTACAGAGAGAAAAAGGGCAGAATGTGCACAAGGGAGCCATGGACGGATAGAAAGCCTAGATGCCTTCAAGGAGGTTCAAACTTTTGGTGTAGAGGTTACTTGTGACAGGGGCGATCGGCCCCAGGATAGAAGGGGTGCAGCTGTTCTTGCAGAGGAAGCGGACCCTGAAGGGCAGGCTGAGCCCTGGGGATCTGGATGCGTCAACCAAAACTTGCACGTGGACCATAAGCTTCCCTTCATCTACCACACATATTTGCCAATGGACCGCTAGGGAACGTGCTTATGTGCAACAACGGTGGCCCTGTTTCAAACCGACGAACAAGGAGATAGATCTTAGACCCAACACTTGATGCTGCCGTCTCTGCTGCCAGACAAGAGTAGCCTCCTCCCTGGCTGCACGATTGCAAGATCTCGGATGCAGTCCCGGTGGGCTGCATGCTTCATGCTGATGGCATCTTCCACCATGGATCCGATGCTCACGTCTGGTTTGCGAAGCTCCTGAAGAATCCGCACGCCATTGTACGTGCGAGGGGCGTACTTGGTCGACCCTGGTGCATTTCTACCTGTTCGAACCCCTCCCTCATTTATTTGCGGCCCGCAAACCACATAGCTTTTGTCGGGTTGAGAACCATCCCACAAGCGTATTCTACAATCGGTGCCGCCAGACAGAAGGGTCCCGTCGGAAAAGGGAAGCATCGCATGAAAGCCTGGGGAAAGGTGAGGAGTGGTTTGCAAGGACTTCTTTCCAAAGTCCCTCATGTCCGACGTAGCGTTGGCCTCAGGCCGCAGTGCCAGAGGGAGCTTGGAGTGATCTTCCCCGTCCTGAGATAAGTTGACTTGAAATACATGATCGCATTTCCCCGTGGCCACATCCCAGCGCCCAACCTCGTTAGTCCCAGCGGCAGCGTATACACGCCCTCTTCCAAAAGCCTGATTCGAAGGTACCACGGATAGCTTGTCAATACTACAACAAGATGGGTGCTGCCAGCGATGCACTTCCACTTGGAATCGAACATCCCAGACTGCAAAATTGCCCTCGAGGGTGCCAGTGATCAACCAGAGAAAGGACGCTGGATCCACTGCCATGCTCTTCAGCAGACCAGAAGCGGGACTGCCCCTCATGCACCACGCCTCCTTTCCCGAGCGGGAATCGTATGCGTGCACATTCCCGCTCTGGGTTGCATACAAAAGGAGATTGTCGAATGGTAGGACCTGGAAGACTGCACCATCATTTGTTCTGACACACTCAACCGGTGCCTCCGTGGATGTCTGCAGGTCCCAAATCTGCACCATTCCCTCGCTGGTTGATAAATACATTTGCCCTGAATGGCTTTCTGAGAGAGCACAGGACATCGCTCTCCCTCTGCATGGGCCAAAGGTGGCCTTGCTGCCGAAGCATATGTCCGATTCAACACTAGCTGTGCTCCATAGCTTTGCAGTGCCATCATCCGACGCACTTACAAAGTAGGAGGAATCAGGGGCAACAGCAAGACTGTTTACCCCACGTCGATGCTCTTCAAAGTTCGCGACCAAGACACCACACGGCCGCCATGGTCTTTCTGCCTTGTACTCTGGGTACGCACTAGCCATGCCGGTGTGAATAGCGGCTGCAACACCTTCCGTCACATCTTCCATTTCGCCCTTCCTGACCAATACTCCAACTTTCGCATCCGGGTCAATCACGCCTCCTCTCTCGGATAATTTGTACAATGGCGCATCAACTTCCAGAACCGCCGTTTCTGCCACCAGATGCCGTTCTTCCTCACTTTCAGAGACAAGTGCCTGTGGAGGCTTCAAGCAGTGCAGGAGGGCTTCCGTCGATACAGAATCAACAGGAATGTGCTCTAAGTAAGGGTGTAAGATCGGCAGCAGCATTCCAAGAGGATCGGCCAAGCAAGTCGCAGCAGCCCCAACTGCACGCCCTGAAGCATACCTCAGAAAGTCGTTGCTGCTTGCAAGCAGTGGTGAAATCTTACGAACCATTTCCAAAACATGCGTACGTTTTAGCCATTGGAATGCACAGAGGTTACTGAAGCAGAGCAGTGCTTGGTAGATGACACTTTCTTCGGGATCTGAGAAAGCCTGCTCAATGCAGGGTAGGAGAAATTCTCCCACAGCATCCCTACCAATACAATGTCCGATACCCCAGATATTCTCGAAGAAATCTTCCCTCAACTGCCGGTCTCGATCGTTCAGGAGTGTTATGAAGAGGGGAAGTAAACTGTCGTTGGTTCCCCTCTTCCCGAAGAACTGGGAGAGGGGACCCACACCCTGTATCAGTCCTCGTCGGATACGGGGAGTGCAGGACTCGCTCAGAATTAGCTCCTGAATGACTTCCAGCACAGAGTTTCTCAAGTTTGCCAGCTCCTGCTCGTATTCTACATTACTGCACTCCGTGTCGAGCCTCCCTTCTTGCAATCTAGGAGATAGGGAGCCATCCTTGGGAAGAGGTTGCAAAGAGTATTGAAGGTACTGGAGGACGCGCTGGGACACGTCTGCAAATAGGTGGAGACTGCTTGCATACTGGAAGCGAACCAGCTCTTCCTGGTCTGCAGGAATCATTGACAGAGCAGGCAGTATATACTCTGGAAAAATTCTGGCATCGCTCGGGGTGACAGTCCAGACCATTTCAAGCACGTAAGCTAGATGTTTGATGGCCATCGCCCTCACACAGGCTGCAGGGTCTGCCACCGTCGAAAGTAGAGCGGGAACAACCATCTGTAGACGCACGTTGTCGTCCACATCGACGGAACACTCCGCCAGCAGGTTCAAAATGGTAAGTTTTGAGACCATTCGTTTACTGCCACGAATGAATGAACAGAGGAGGCTGATAATTAACGTGATTCCTTCTTTCCCGGACCTTTCCTTGCCAGGTGAAGGAGGATGGTGCAAGGTTCCCTTGCTTGGAATGAAACCCAACTTGGCCAGCCTGCGGCGCTCCCTCTTCCAAACCCTGCTTCCACCCCTTTCTGGGGAGAACACCGAAGAAGAGTCCCTGCAGGTGTGCTGTTCTGTACAGGAGGAAAGCTCTTCATGGGCAGCCACCTGCGTGCAAAATCGTGATTGGTCTACCTCCTCTTGAAAGGTGTCAAGAACCCACTCTCCGTGCCATCCCCAACCACCCTCGGCAGGAAGGGCCACTAGTTCTTTTGCCCCAGAAGAGCTTGGGTACTCGTGGCCTGGCAGTTCTGAGTCCATTGCCTTGCTTTCTTCGAATCTGTCGATTGAAAAGTCTATTCGCGCCCTGGGTAACCTGCCATTGCAAACGGAGGCGCACAATTCTTCGTCAGAGTCCATCTGGGTAATCCCATCATTCCTGGGCGTATAGCAGCCTTGGTCTGGCAAAGTGATCAGCTGGCTCTGTGAATGCTGGCACACAACCTTGCTGATTTCATGGAGAGATACGTGGCGCTCCTTCGCAGCAGGCTCCCGCCTCACACCCTCTGTAGTGCTCCTTTTCTTCTGTGCCGGACTGCCTGCTGACATGGCCTTTTGTAACCTGGGGAGTTCTCTAGCAACAACTTCGACACGTTGGTCGTACGCTAATCTCAGCATCCTAGCCGCAAAATTGTGGAATAAGGGATCACAGTAGCCTGGGAATAGCAAATTTGCGAAATTCTGAATGCACTCCCTGGCTGATAGGCGATCCCTCGGATTCAATTGCACCATGTTTGTGACAAGGGAACAGATGCCATCGTCCAGCCCATGAAGCAAATCAGCCACTCCTATGTGACCTGCCCGCAGGGACAATGCGGCAGAGTAGTCCAAGAAAGTTTTCCCATCTAAGAATAGCTCAGCAATTACACAGCCCATGGAAAATACATCCATTTCGCCCGCGAGTTTTCTCCGGTCTAACTTCCCATCTTTTGGCATCGTTTCCACAAAGCGTTCTGGCGCCAAGTAGCACCTTTGCCGGCTCACGATTCTGCCTGAATGCACCTTCCCGGTGCTGAAGTAAAAGTTGAAATCCGCTGGGTTGTCTGCAGGTAGGACAACTGGCTTGTAGGGCGCAAAATCGGCAAGGAAGACCCAATTCCACGAGGTTACCAGCACATTTTCTGCTTTGATATCCCCGTGACATACCCCTACCTCATGTAGATCTGCCAGGGCACGGAGCATTTGAAACACGATCCATCTCTTCTCAACGTGTGTCAGAAAAGGATGGGAGCTGATGCGGTCTTGGAGGCTGCTGTAAAGGCACTGTCTGACGAGGTATGCAGCACGATCTGTCTCCAGTGCGTCCTCGTACGGCAAAGCGTGTGGGATTTTCAACTTTCTCACGGCGGAGTCTATTCTCTGGATCTTCTTCGCATACTTGTCCAGGTGGGGTGTTTGGTCCCTTTTGAGATACTGTTTGACGATGACCCTCCCTCCGTCCTCTTGTACACAAAGGTACGTCTTGAGGAACCTTCCCCCTCCTGCCAAGCATTTCCAACGGCACCGATGTTGTCAGATCGTTCCTTCACTCGTCTCGATCACTTCGGCACCGTTCGTGCGTCTCGTTTCGACCGTCTGGCAGTGGTTCCGATTCCCATCCACCGTCGTCGTTCCACGACGTTTCTCTTTCGTCTCCGTCACTCACCTAGGTTGTCTTTTTGCACCAGGTGTGGCAAATCGACCGCCAGATCCGTCGGTGATGTGGCGGGCAGATCCAATTGGTTCCCCATGCGAATCTGGCGTCGTTTCCACGTCGGTGGAACGACACGAGATGGCTTCCCACCTCGAAATCGATCCAAGGAAGGTCGAACGAAACGAGACCCATGCGTCCCCCACTCGTGAGCCAAGACAGGGTCCAGATCGTTGCAAGGCGTGAACAACACGCACGACCGAACGAGTGTCGCAATACCTGAGTGTTGCGGAACACGGTTGGACTAGCCTGCTTGCATGACCAACAGAGCAAAGGTCACCACAAAGGATACAATGTTCGAGACGATCCTTGTACGCACGCGAACCAAGAACGATTCGGCATTGAGCTTGATTACAAGTTGAAAGCAATGGCAGTGCCTTGATGCACCAAACACAAATGGCAATGATCGATGCCAAAAGTTGGCTTGCACAAACGATGTTCACGTTGTACACATCTTGTTTTGCAGCATTCTTATATGCGAGGATCCGTTCCCCATTCTCCCACGTTGCTTGAAAACAAATATCTAGGGCCAAGATGAAACTATTCAGTAACGGTTCGTGCTAGAAACCTCAAGTCATACCGCATGCTTCGGTTGAAGCGAAGTTCCACCGTTTATCCCAGCAACGAGTCCAATGCTTGACGAGAACCATCCCGCGATCTCCATCCACTTGCTGAATCCCAACGATCATGCGTCCATCTTTGGGTGCGAGGATGGGAATCGATCAGCAACCACAGGATCCAAGCTTGTTGCCACTCTTCAAACGAAATTTGCGTCATTTCCGTGCTCCGCCTATCCCCGCCCCACCCTCTGAAACTCACGGAATGTTTGTTGTGAAGGTGATATCAACTTTCAATCAATGTTGTTGCACTTTCTCAAGCAACAATTCATGACACATAAAAAGCTTCCAATACCGTGGCAAGTAGTCATGAATTCGAGAAGGGAGAATTGGTCGATCACGAATGGATGAACGGGCGAGAAAGAAAGAAATTGATTCAACAAAGCACAACCGTTCATGGCGAAAAGATGGGCAATTTGAATGCAAGTGCGACGCATGGGATCAACAATGCATCGCAAGAGTAAAATCCAATATGCTGTTGCGATGCATAGTCGGAGCAAATATTCTTCGCAGCCATGTACAAATTTGTGGGTTGAGAGTCGGCACTCCTACTACCTTGGTAGTTTCTTTTCTTTCGTTCCTCAATCCACTTAGTATCGGTCCATTATCCCAAGATCGAACGATAAATGTGCATAAACGTAGCCGTTCACTCCCTTGGCTGTTCGTCTAAATTTCCTACGAAGTTCGATGCCGTGTTTTGCGAGGCTTTTGAAAGATGCAATCCAATCCCTAGTAGAAGGGGCAATCATGCTTCCTTTGGACTCGTACGGAGGATCGGTATCGTAGGGAAATTACAAGCGCAGCACAACCTCGGTAGCACAAAATCCCTCGCCTTGTGTGTCATCGTTCTTGTCATGGATATGCCCACGCATGGTCTGCTTCCCAAGGGAAACCAAGATCCTACCCTTGGAATTTTTCCCGCTCATCCCTCGTTCGATTGCACTCTTCGAAAGAAGCATGCTGGGAGCTTTCAATGCATGTGCCGTTGCTTGACCCAATATCAACATTCGCAATGGTTGGGATGGATCGATTTCCTCATCTCGAATTCCGTTTCACGTTTCGGTGGAACAAGGGAAAGGGAAGTGTCTTAATGGGTTGGCAATGTGGAGGTGGTTGACCGCGTTATTCCTTGTGGCCTTTCCTAATTCGACTGGTCGTTTTGTCTTTTCCCTCACCTTCGGCGTTGGCATCGACGTCCTGTCCCTCGCGACGTCGGTTTTCACGTGCATGGCATTCGTGGAGGGTTCGGCCGTGTCGGGCATCCATTGGATTTCGTATCGTTTCGTTTCGGCGTGTCGGATCGACAGACGGGCCTTCCGATGGGATGCGTTTGGATGGGTGTACCTTACTTCGCTTTCGTACGGATGGTCCAGGGATGGAGACGTGGGTGAGCCTCCAGGACGGTCGGATGCGACGTGTCTCATTGTGGATCGAGGGGGGGTAAGGGAGGATCCTTCGAACGGTGGAGGGTGGTGCCCATGGGAGGGTTGCTTGATCCTTTTCGTTCCACCGTCGAAAGGGACACGGTTCCTTTGGGTTCCGATCCACGGTTCTCGTTTCGTCCTTGGATCGAGAAGAAACCCAATCCATGGATGGACCATTCCAGTGGGTGAAGGGGAGGGCGAAGGAAAGAGAGACGTGGATGTCCACCCACCCTCCACAAGGTCTGATCCACGGTGCTCATTCGGGAACGTGGCTGCCACACCCAAGGAACACAACCACGCGCACGTGCGTCGCCATCGATCCACGACAAGCGCCAGCGAAGGAAAGAGAGAGGAAGGTACAGAGTGGAAGAACCCAACGTGCGAGCGTGGAAGGAAAGTGCCGTGGAGTGAGGAAGGAAACGAAGGATACCAACCAACATGAACCAACACGTGGCTGCCGTCACCACCACACCTGCGATCGGTGGGAAACCAAACGCATGGAAACAAAACCCACGTGCAGTGGTCCCAAGGACCAGCAAGAAACACCACGCAAGCGTGCGATGCAGAAGCGATCGACATGGAGCCGGAAGACGCGAACCGAAAGAAATCCGTGCGTCCGCGTACGGTCAAGACAACGAACAAGGACGCGTGAACGCCAAGCATGGCATCGCCGTGGCCGCTGCCATGGCTGCCTACCTGGCTGGAGTGGGACAGAACGACGTGGCCATGGCCTTGGATGCACCTCCGGCCAACGAAGCAGCGGCCGTCGTGGACGACGCACGACCCAACCCCAACGGACAGGCACTCGGTGGACAAAGCCTCCAAGCGCCAGCTATGACGGACAGGGCTGGACTGCCGGAAGGAACCAACTGGAGGTACTCCGAGTTTTTGGAAGCCGTGGATTCGGGCAAAGTGGAACGTGTGAGGTTCAGCAAAGACGGCTCCCAACTGCAGCTCACTGCTGTGGACGGCCGAAGAGCCCTGGTGACCCTGCCGAACGATCCAGAGCTGGTGGACCTGCTTGCCAAGAATGGCGTGGATATCTCCGTTTCGGAAGGAGAGAGCCAAGGCAACTACGTGGCCCTCATCGGAAACCTTCTCTTCCCGTTGATTGCGTTTGGAGGACTGTTCTTCCTCTTTCGACGTGCCCAGGGCGGGGGTGGGCCCATGGGCGGTGGCGGTGGACCCATGGAGTTTGGAAAGTCCAAGTCCAAGTTCCAGGAGGTGCCAGAGACCGGAGTGCTCTTTGACGACGTGGCCGGAGTGGACGGGGCAAAGATCGAGCTTCAAGAAATCGTGGATTTCCTCAAGAGTCCGGACAAGTACACACGACTGGGAGCCAAGATTCCCAAGGGATGCCTCCTTGTGGGCCCGCCTGGTACGGGAAAGACGCTCCTGGCCAAGGCGGTTGCCGGCGAGGCCGGGGTGCCTTTTTTCTCCTGTGCTGCCTCGGAGTTCGTGGAACTCTTTGTTGGCGTGGGCGCCTCCAGGGTCCGCGACCTGTTCGAGAAAGCCAAAGCCAAGGCCCCTTGCATTGTGTTCATCGACGAGATCGATGCGGTGGGCAGGCAACGTGGAGCAGGTATGGGTGGAGGCAACGATGAAAGGGAGCAGACAATCAACCAGTTGCTCACGGAGATGGACGGGTTCGAGGGTAACACTGGGGTGATTGTTCTTGCTGCCACCAACCGACCGGACGTACTGGACCAGGCCTTGCTTCGTCCTGGGCGCTTTGATAGGCAGGTCACGGTGGACAGGCCAGACTTGCAGGGACGCGTCAAGATCTTGCAGGTGCACTCCAAAGGCAAACAGTTGAGCAAGGACGTGGACTTGGAAAAAGTGGCCCGTCGCACCCCTGGTTTTACCGGAGCCGACCTACAGAACCTCATGAACGAGGCCGCCATCCTTGCGGCGCGCAGGGAGCTGAAGGAAATCAGCAAGGAGGAAATTGCCGATGCATTGGAACGCATCATTGCTGGCCCGGAAAAGAAGAACTCTGTGATGAGCGATAAGAAAAAGAAGCTGGTGGCATATCACGAGGCCGGTCATGCATTGGTCGGAGCACTGCTCCCAGAGTACGACCCAGTGGCCAAGATCAGCATCGTCCCACGAGGGGGTGCAGGTGGGCTGACCTTCTTCGCCCCAAGTGAGGAAAGGCTGGAGAGTGGCCTCTACAGCCGCAGCTACTTGGAGAACCAGATGGCGGTTGCTTTGGGTGGACGCATTGCGGAGGAGCTCATCTTCGGAGAGGACGACATCACCACAGGCGCCAGCAACGACTTCATGCAGGTGACCAGGACGGCCCGGATGATGATCACCCAGATGGGCTTTAGCAAAACCCTCGGACAAATCAGTTACGGCGGAGGGGGCCCAAACTTTCTGGGACAGGAGCTTGGAAGCGGCTCAGACTACTCCCAGTCGACAGCAGACAAGATTGACGAGGAGGTGAAGGACCTGGTCAAACGCGCCTATCGCCGCGCAAAGGACCTCGTGTTGAGCAACATCGATGTCCTTCACAAAACAGCAGAGATTCTTCTTGAGAAGGAGACGATAGACGGGGAGGAGTTTCAGAGAGTCGTTGCAGAATGCAAGGCTAGTATGTACCTGAAGGAGGATGCGCCAGAGGTGACCATTCCTTACTCTGGCTGAAGCTTTCGGACTTAGGCATGTGTATCAGGCAAGGTAGTCTTGGGAAGGGCTGACGTCGGGGTTTCCGTCAGAGCTGGCAAATGTAAAATTGATTCTAAAGTTTGATAGCAACTACAGGGCTCTCGCCTTGCGCTACTCGATTCCATCGCAAAGCGAGTCGACATCGGATGGAAACCGATTGGCCTCAAATATGGCGCATGATAAGGGTGGAACCAGCAAGCATGCTGTTCGGGAGCCAATGTATACCTGCGGGGTAGTGCATTTGGCCCTATTCACCCGTTCTGGCCTGTTGAGTGCAGCTGCCATTTGCATGCACTTGGTGCCATCTACAAGAATTGCTGCGTTCTTTCTCCACTGATTGGCTGTTCCATCTCCTGAGCCCCCGAATGGCACACAGTTGTTTGCCTTTCAAACCTGGGATACTGTAACAAGTCCGCCCACTGGTCATTTTCTGGGTATGGTGAGGCACAGGAGCCAAACAAAAAAAATTGAAGCCATCGGGACAACGGCAGTATTGATCCAATCAAAAATGATGATCTGCAATCTGCAAAATGCTGGAGAAACAAACGCAGAGCTGCAAGAATACATTCGCATGCTCTGTATTGTGCGGCAAAAGCCAGCCACAGGAAGTGGTTCGTTGTACAGAAGTTCCAGGTCCAGTGACTGCAGCATACAGACAAAAGCATTTCCAAAATCGTGGAGCGGAGTTCCTGGTGGCTGGTGCATGTCTGCTAAGGCATTCGGAGGATACCGCAGCCTTCTACGTGGAAGATCTCACGCGGTGTACCATCCTCACTTGCGCCTGCGGCTTCCATGAGTTCCAAAACGTCCAGACCATCCACCACTTGTTCAAAGACCACATGCTTCCCATCCAATTTGGGACACGCACTGAAGGTGATGTAGAACTGGCTTGTGTTGCTGTTCTTTCCAGAGTTGGCCATGCCCACCACCCCTGCCGCGGGATGCTTGAGCTTGAGGGCAGCCTTCTCATCATTGAACTTTCCACCGTAGATCGACTCCCCACCCGTTCCGTCGTTGTTTACAAAATCGCCGGTTTGGCAAACGAATCCTTTTTCGATGCGAAAGAACCGGCAGCCGCGGAAGTGGAGTGTTTTTCCCGTTGTTTTTCCTTTTCCCTTGTCACCATGGACGAGGGATCGAAAGTTTTCGCTGGCTTTGGGGGCGACATCGTCCCGTGTTTCGATCACGATCCGGCCCACCACGAAGGGAGGTGGTGGATCGCATCGCAGCTGCACCTCGCCATCCACACCGTCGTTCCCTTGGTTCCGTTGCCGATGTTCCCATGCTTCCTGGAGGATCTGCTTCTGTTCGTCGTCCAGTTGTTCCGGATGGTTTCGATCCCACCCGTAGATGGGCGAGAGCGCATCCATGGCATCCTGTGCCAAACGATACCCACGTTTGTGTTGTTCGTATTCCTTTCGATTTCCACGAGAGATGTCCAAGTACACACGCGACATCGATGGGTGTGGGTTGCACGAGAAGAACGACGACGATCGTTCGTTGGAAATGGGGCAGGATCCGTGGAGGGTTGGGGTACGGAATCGTGAAAGATGCGAAGGATCTTGTAACGCTTCTACAGGCAGATCGGGGCGCACGAATAAGGTATACCATAGACTCAACGACGGAGTGGCCACAACCCACGAACGGATCTCGCAGGACCAATCCACGCTGCGAGACCAGTGTCGTTCTCCCAACACTCAAGGAAGGATCCATCCACGAGACGCATTGACAACCATCGGAGGGAGAATTGGAAAGGAAGGATGGAATGGAGATGGATTCTCGAGTGTTGTATTGCTCTCGGACAGTGGGAGAAGCGTCGGTACATCCTTCGGGAATGTCGACACAAGACCGTTACATAGACGACTCAAGTGCTGATTCACCATGAAAAGATGCGAAAAAGCGCGCGGTTGTCCTTCGGGAATGTGGAACTTGGATAATGCAAGGCACAGATGGGTGATGCATCAACCTTGAGGGATGGGAGAAGCGTCGGTACATCCATCGGGAATGTCGACACCAGGCTGGTGGGCGCGGCACACCTATGGAGTATATAAAGGAAGCTGGGGTCCACACCTCGTCACAATCTGTTTCCCCGCTTGGCCTGTGCGCGCATGCTAGTTTGGCCATACTGCCAAGAGATCTACAGGTATGTCGCGCATGGCCTGTTACCGCCATCGATCGCAACACGGGTCTCCAGGCCGATGGATCCTGGTGAGGTGCATTGCAAGCCGAAATCTGGGTTGGTCCCTCCGGAGGCGACGGATCGTTCCTTCATGCCCAACCAAAGGGGAAAAAGACGTCTCCGATGGAAGCAGGAGGCAAGTTGCACGAGAGTGATGGACATGCACAGCTGCAAGTGCACGGGACTTGCATGGGTGACAGGTGTCGCAAGCTTTTGCAGACAGAATGGTGGCTGACGTACATTTTTTGCAACGAACGCGGTCAATGAAGCAGAGAACAGAAAGAGAGACACGAGTCCCCTTAAGCATGGCCAATATTCCCAAGGGAATGACCTGGCTGGCCGTCTTGCTTCTTTTGAGTCAATGGGCCTCCATCTCTTGTGTGGAGGAAGAAGCTCTTTTGCTCGACGACAAAGACTTCTGCACCGTTCCCGGTGCGGCCGACGTGAGCGCTTGTGACTGGATTGTGGAACAGCTGGAGGACCAGAACCCAGACCAGACCTTTGATTTCTTCTGCTCAAAAGAAAAGGACTGCAAGAGCCAGTTTGTGGAAGGAGAGGTGGTGGACTGGTTTTTTGGGGGTTGCAATGGACCCAAAATTGTCAATCGTCTTTGTGGGTGTTGCGTTTTTAAATCGACACCACCTGCTCCATTGTTTTTTCTCGATGCGAATGGGGTAACTGTTCGTTGTCCGGACGCTGCAGTTGGTGACACTGGAGTGGTGAATGGAGTAATATACACCAAACGTACCAAAGACCAGATCACAGCAGAGAATGCAGCCACAACCTGCACCAGCGGAATCATGGACATGAGTGAATTGTTTGCCAGCAACCCATCTCCAAACAATTTCAACGAAAATATCTCTACTTGGGATACAAGCCTGGTTACGAATATGAGTTTTATGTTCCTTGGTGCCACGAGCTTCAACCAAGACATTGGAAGCTGGGACACCAGCCAGGTGACTAACATGCAAGGCATGTTTGAATTCGCCAGCAGCTTCAACAAAGACATTGGCAGTTGGGATACCAGCCAAGTGACCAACATGTTGCGCATGTTCTATGGTTCAAGCAGCTTCAACCAAGACATCAGCAGCTGGGATACCAGCCAAGTGACCAGCATTGGAAACATGTTTCGTGGTGCCAGCAGCTTCGACCAAGACATTGGCGGCTGGGACACCAGCCAGGTGACTAACATGCAAGGCATGTTTGCTTTCGCCAGCAGCTTCAACCAAGACATTGGCAGTTGGGATACCAGCCAAGTGACCAACATGTTTGCCATGTTCTTCAACACGAACAGCTTCAACCAAGACATTGGCAGTTGGGACACCAGCCAAGTGACCAGCATGGGGGGCATGTTCGTTGATGCCATCAACTTCAACCAAGACATTGGCAGTTGGGACACCAGCCAAGTGACCAGCATGGGGTCCATGTTCAGTGGGGCCAGCGACTTCAACCAAGACATTGGCAGCTGGAACACCAGCCAAGTGACCAGCATGGAGGCCATGTTTGCTTTTGCTGAAAGCTTCAACCAAGACATCGGCGGCTGGGACACCAGCCAGGTGACCAGCATGAGGTCTATGTTCATTGAAGCCACCAGCTTCAACCAAGACCTCTCTAACTGGTGTG
>JBBULP010000532.1:0-39810 GCA_038048775.1 Picocystis salinarum | reverse complement strand
CAGAAGGGACCACCCACCTATTAAGCAAGTATAACCGAATCCTGGGGCCCTTGGTTGGGTGACCCAGGATGAAGGGGAGACCGAGGCTCCTCGTAGGGGGGCCTGGGACCCATAGTCCCTTTCAGAAGGGGCCCATTGTTGGTTATTCACGCAAGTGAGTACGGCGAATATTGACTTTGATCACGATAAACGCAATTTCCAATCGTTCATTTGACGTAGCATGCTTCGTTCTCATTCCCGCAACTTGCGTGCTTTTTGCTTGAATGAATGTGTTTGAAGTCCAATGAACAAAGAAGAGAGGAAAATTCATTGACTTCCGGCATGTGTCGTTGAGTGGAAGACGAGTACGCTCAATCAAGAATCTGCGTGACGTTGTCCACACCCACGGTGCAAAGAGGAATGGCTTCTTTCCTGCATCACTTGCACGATTTGACGATGGTGGAGGCCTCGGCTTGTATCATGATCACGTGCCTAGCACCGATGTTGCATTTGTTTCCGTTGGGAAAACCCGTTCTCGTATCTTGGAACGGTGGTTACCCCTTCCGACGGGACCGTGGGTTTCTCGTGTTGGTTCCCACGCATCTCAGGCGTGGGAGTTCCATCGCGTCCTTCCTGTATGCACGGTTGGATGCGTCGTTTCTTCCACGCCATGGCCATGCCTGGGTGCCACGTGGTCCATGGCAGAGGCAGAGATGGGATCGAGACCACTGGGCGAAAGGCGAGAGACCGTACGTCCACGTCTCCTTCCTCGTCGAGCCCCGTTCCCTTCGCCCCTCCTTCCCTCCCCCTCCAGCCACGATTTCGTCCCGTGATGTCCGGATCCCGCGCAGGACGTTCGGACGGGCTCGGTGAACTTGGGTGGAGTTAACTGGTGGGTTGGTTGGTGGTGCCTCTGGTGCGCATCGCATCGTCGCATCACACGACACGAAGCGCGTGTTGGTCGGCCATCGCCATCGTGGAGAGCGAGGAGCGTCGTGTGGATCGCATCGGATCGGGATGGAAGGCGAAGACGGACGTGAAAGGAACGGCGGAGGAGCAGGAGAAGAGAAGGAAGCCTCGTTCCTCACCGAAGAGCAACGGGACGTGCTCCGAAACGCACTCCGGAACAAAACCGTCGATGGTGCGGCGCATGGATCGCAGCTGCTGCTGAGGCTGCAGTCCAAGGCGTTGCGTGGAGACGGATCCGCAGCTGGAAGCGGAGGTGGCGGAAGCAAGAGATCCTCGGCGAGGAGGACACCGATCCAAGTGGAACGGAAACCCAGAGGTGCAAGTGGGAAATCCACCAAAGCCAAGAAAGGCGGCGCTGGTGGCAAAGGAACGTGGGGAACGGTGATGGACGAGACCATGGCTGTGCCTGCTGCACTCGATCGAAACGATCCCAACTACGAAAGCGAGTTCAGCGCAGAAGAAGGAATGCAGAAAGAATGGGACGAAGAATCCCTTCTCGCCGAACAAGCGCACGCACTGGAATCCTACAAGCAGAAAATCGTCGATGCATTGCACGAGTACTTTGCCCACTCCAATGTGCAAGAGTTCGCCGAGGCAGTGCAAAAACAAGGACGACCAGAATTCGCCCACCAAGTGGTGAAGAAAACCGTGCTGATGGCCATGGATCACAAACCCAAAGAACACGAAATGGCCTCCAAGCTGCTCTCTGGACTTTATCCAGACACGATCAGCAAAGGGCAGATGTGCAAAGGTTTTGATGCATTGATCGAATCAATCGATGACGTCTGTCTAGATATACCGGATGCAGTGCATCAAATCGCCACGTTCATGACCAGAGCCGTGTACGACGACGTGCTCCCCCCCAACTTTGTCGAGCGATCCACTGTGGCGTTTCCTGAAGGTTCAAAAGCACTGGCTGTAGCCCAAAAGTTTCATGAACTTTTAAATGACCCACACCACGGGGAGAAGCTTGAGCGTTGCTGGATTGCCAACACTGGGCAGACTCTTGAGGAAGTCAAGGATACGATCCAGCGCATGGTTAAAGAGTACGAAGACAGCCAGGATATCAAGGAGGTACGAAGATGTATTCTTGACCTGGGAATGCCTTTCTTCCATCACGAATTGGTCAAGCAGGTATTGGTAGCGGCCATGGAGGCAAAGAAAGAAATTATCAGAGAGAAGCTGGTAGCCTTGCTAGCTGCCCTATCAAAATCTGGAGAAATCAGTCAGCGTCAAATGTCTGCTGGCTTTGATAGGATTATGCAAAGATTGGAGGACTACGCAGTTGACATCCCTGAGGCTGTTCCTGTCATGAAACACATCAGAATCCAAGCGCTCGGGGAGGGATGGTTGGTTGAAGGTACCTACAAGCCAGCAGAAGGGGCCATGGGACACCTGGCTCACTTCAAATCGAAGTGTGAAAGCATTTTAAAAGAGTACTCCAGCAGTGGGGAAATGGGTGATGTACGCGATGGACTGAGCAGACTCAAGTGCCCTGACTACCACATGCATTTCGTGAAGAAGGCCCTTTCTATGGCATTGGACTGGAACGATCACGAACGGGAGCTGGTATCAGTTCTGTTGGCTAAACTGTATCCTGAGCTTCTTACCAGGAAGGACATTGGTGAAGGATTTAGCCTTATCCTTTCCAACATGGAGGATCTGGTCCTCGATGTTCCGGATGCCCCCCACTTGGTTTCCCTCTTCTTGGGACGTGCTATTGTGGACGACTGCCTTCCACCAGCCTACCTAGCGGCTGTTCTTGATGAGATTGATAATACCCTGGGTATTGAAGTAGTTTGGGCAACAGGCAGACTATTGAACACTAGACATGCTGCTGAACGCCTTCTTCGTTGCTGGGGCGCTGGTGCATCGGTTGACATCGCAGAAATCAAGGAAAGTATGCACACGCTAATTGCAGAGTACACAACGTGCGAGGACATGAAGGAAGCATCAACCTGCCTTCATGACCTTTCAGTTCCCTTCTTCCACCACGAGTTTGTCAAGAAAGCACTTGTATATGCAGTAGAGCACGAGCAATCTATGGCAAAGATCATGAAGTTGCTCCGTCACATGAATCAGAGTGGAGAGATCAGTGACACTCAGCTCTTGATGGGTTTCCAGCGTGTGGAGAGCATTCTGGATGACTTGTCATTGGACAATCCTCAAGCTACTCAAACCCTTGCTGCGTGTCGTTCTTCGGCTTTGGAAGAGGGTTGGTATCCTGTTTCGGCTTGACCTCCCCTCGCCATCTCTAGCTTCTGTGCACACGATGCACGATTGGAAACGCTCCAGTGTTTTTTTTTTCTCTGCCAAAACGTTCCCAAAGGTTTTCCTTCTGGTGGCTGGCTCCCAATCTCTCCTGGTATCCCTACTCGTCTCCGGATATACCGCCCCTGTAGCACGAGAGGGATCCTCTTTGCGGCCCCTCTCCCCAACGGCTAGTCACCGATCGGCTCGCCCCGAAGAGGACAACGAACAAATACCCCCTCCATCCTCTGCGACAGCAGGAGGACTTGTCCGTTGGACCCTGGTGGCCATCGTATTTTTGAATTTGAAAGTTGCGACGACAGCGCATCGACCAAGATGGACGCAGACGTGCCGCTGCATCCGGAAGAGCTGCTTCAAGCGGACGAATCAACCGAAGGAAAGAGGCTGCGTGTGAAAAATCAAGTGCACGTGTGTGGATTGGGCACAGGCGAGTCTTCACGGCTTGCCCAAGGTATGTGGACACTGCGCCTGTTCAACGAACGCGAGTCGCAGGACGTCACGGACGACACATGGTGGTGCGCTTCGGAATTTCCAATTCGTATGTCGAGTTGAAACGAATTCGGAAAAACAAAGAATAAGAAGGAGGTTACCATTTGCGGCTTCGGAATGCACCACTACCAGATGGCTGACAGGTTGCGGTCGTGGAATACGCAATTGTCTGTGCGCCTACGGAATCCACGTGTCAGATGTCGTCCGAGAACTCTGTGACAACGACTCACTCTGCGTAGGAGAGCAAGATATATTCGATCGCTTGTTTGGGCTCGCAAGGTGAGTGAATCGCGATCCTGGCGAATTTTCGCCATGCAGGCATCTTGAGTATGAAGACACATATTCTGACCCATATTGATGTCAACATTCGCAGCTCGTTTCTATCTCTTGATGGAAGCGCTAGGACTCTTCTAGTAGACTGTCTCTGCTCGAATTTCTCAGTACTTACTGCATCTATTGCAACCTTGCTGACTGCAAGCAAGAACGCAAACTTAAATTCAGATTTGCACGATAGTCTTCACGCTTACAAAAATGCGCTCAAGCTGTACGTGTTTTTCTTGGAGTGGATATTTTGCGATGCAGAAAAAGAGTCTAAAGCATTGTGTACAGCTTCTGGCTCAAGTGGAAGGACCAAAGGAAAAAACACCAAGACCGTGGCTGGGTGGGACTGGGATTTCCATCGGGAGAAAGTTGTGAGGCCTATTGCTGCTGCAGTGGATTTAGATCTGAAACTTCTGTTCATCCCAAACTATAAACCCGACGAAGATCTGCTGCAGCTCTTCTGTAGGCTTACCTTCACTGTACTTGGTAGTGTACAGGCAATCAAGAGCAAAGAACTCAAGCAACATCTTTGTTCTTTGGTTGGTGCCACAGCGCTCAAGTACGGACAATTGGAGGGCATGTCCAATGGGCTGGTGGATCTTCTGAACAAACATGAGCATGTTCCTGTTGTCATCTCTGAAGTTGTGGCAGATGCCTCACGCCGATATGATGATAGTCGGCTTGCTGAATTAGTACTGAGAAGTGTAGGGAATGTTGATCCAGCTGAGTACAAAGCTCAGCAACAAGCTGATGCAGCAGGTGTTCGCAATGTTGCAGCATTTATCGGAGATATAGCAGGAAGGCTCCCGCACGTGGTTGCCAACTGCATGGCTTCCCTAATGCCTCACCTTGGAGGTGAAGCCTACGCTCTGCGCTCAGCTCTTGTGACAGCTATGGGTCGTCTGATATCTGGGGCATTTTCTGATGTGGCAGGTGCCACTAGCACCTCTGTCCAGCAGGCTAAACTCAAAAGCAAGCAGGCACTCCTCGATGCTCTCGTGGAACGGGCTCGAGATGTCTCATCATACACAAGGTCAAGAGTTCTGCAAACATGGGCACAGCTGGCTGAAGAACGTGCTATCCCCCTTTCCCACTGGTTACTAGTAACAGAACTTGGAAGTGGTCGACTGGAGGATAAATCAGCAAATGTCCGGAAAGCTGCGCTTCAGCTTCTAGAATCGTTGCTGCAGTTCAACCCATTCTCACCTGAACTAAGTGTGGACACATTCAAACCTTCTCTTGATGAATACTCAGGTAAACTGGAAGCGATTGCTCCAAAAGAAGAAATGGATGTGTGCCTGCCAGAAGATGACAATGATGCAATCAAGGTCATTGAAGCGCAAGAGAAGGCAGCAGAAATAGAAAGGGAAGAACAACAAAACGCAAAAGATTCTGCAAATCAAGCCGTGCGTGACGCTGGACTGGAGGGAGGAATTGAATCGTTACGGGTTCTTGTGGCCTCGCTTTCTGCTGCTGTGAAGTTCTCGGAGCTACTCTCTGGTGCAATTCCATATTTGGAGCAGCTTTTGGCAAGTTCAACTGCAAGTGACTCAACTGAATCTATGGCACTGATCATATTGATGAAGCAGTTCAATGTTGACAATTCAGAGTCTGCTGTTCTGAAAATACTCCCCCTCATCTTCTCCAGAGATCCAGCCATCAAGGATGCCGTAGTTGCATCAACATCTGTTCTTTGGCTCTCTGCAGATGCTAGAACTTCAGCACAGCAGCTTTCCCTACTTCCTATGTGCACAACTCTAGGAGAGCTTACATCGCTCGAGGAAATCATTTGCGAGTTAGTCCGACGGAAGCAGTTTGGTGCTGATATAATCAGGAGTCTCTGGGCTATAGCTTCTTCAGAAAACGACGCCAGTCCTTTGGAGCGGAGAGGTGCCCTTCTTATCCTTTCAATGTCGGCAAAGTCCGAAAAGAAAGTCCTTGCAGGGAAACTTGATGTCTTGCTGCATGTGGGTTTCAGTGAAGCGGCAAAGGAAGACCCTGTCATCACGAAGGCATCATGCAGTCTTTTGCGTGCACTTGCCCCCACAGCAGGTGCATCCCATGTTCACTTTCCTTTGAAAGCAGATCATGCAGCTTTTTCGCACTTGGCACAGCTTCTCACTGCGTCGCCTTTACCAGAAGCCGGATGGTACGCTGTGGCAGAAGAGGCCATTGCTACGATATATGCCTTGCATCCCCATCCGGAGACATTGGTAGAAGCTGTTCTTCAAGGGATGGCAGCCTACTCCTTCGTGGAAACTGAAGATGGCCACGCAGATGCGTCTTCGTTGAGTCGTCTACTATTTGTGCTCGGTCAGTCCTCCATCCAGCATCTTGTCTATATTGAGGGTCTCACCAAAGCCGTGAGAAGTTCATGCATGGCACGGGAACAGAATGGACAATGTGATATTGGAAATCCTACGGATGATGGAGAAGAGGAGGATATAGGGGCTCAAATTGGACTTGGTGGAAATGTTGCTCAAGACATGGAGCTTGATGCTCTCAAAGAGAAGCTTGAAGCTCAGATGGTATCTGGTGAAAATTTACTAGGAAAGTATGCCTCCATTGCAGAATGGGTGTGCCTACAGCTAAGTAGAGAGGCACCATCGCGCCCTCAATGGACTTCTTCTGCCTCATTGCGGTCATCTGCAGTGTTGGCTCTATCTAAGTTGATGATTATTCACCAGTCATTCTGCGAGAAGAACCTGCAGCTTTTGTTTACAATCATGCAAAGAACAGAATGGATAGATGTCAAATGTAACGTGGTCGTTGCGTTGGGTGATCTAGCATTCAGGTATCCAAATCTCCTGGAGCCATGGACCCATCACATGTATGTGCCTTTGAAAGATTCGCATGTTACGGTGAGGAAGCATGCACTGATGGTTTTGACTCACCTCATCTTAAATGACATGATGAAAGTCAAGGGATACATCAGCGATATTGCAGAATGTCTGGAGGATGATGACCAAAGGATAGTTGCGCTCACCAAACTCTTCTTCCACGAACTGGCACAGAGGGGTCACAGTCCCATCTATAACCTCTTACCAGACATACTTTCAAGGCTTTCTGCAAGCACATCAATGTCACAAGCTTCTTTCCAAAAAATTATGAAGTACTTGCTTGGGTTTATCACCAAAGACAAGCAAGTGGAGTCGATTGTTGAGAAGTTATGCACAAGATTCTCTTGCTGTGAAGACACCCGTAGAGCGAGAGATCTTGCATTTTGCCTGTCCCAATTGAGCATAAGCGAGAAGGGGCTGAAAATCCTATCAGAGGCAGTCAAAAGCTACACGCCCTGGCTAGGGGATGAAGAAGTGTGGTCCAAGTTTCAGGTTGCTATCCAAAAGGCAAAAAAATGGACCAAACCAGAAGTGCGGGCAAGTATAGAGGAATTCGAAGAAAGATTGGCAGCTATACATGTTGAGCAGCAAGGCTACAAAAGGACAGAAGATGCAGCTGCCTCAACGAGCTCCGGTAGCAAAGGGGACCAAGGCCTTAGTACTTCAGAAGTAGAGAATAGGCAGCCTGTAGCGGGAAATGGTGCAGAGTCGACTCCATTTCCTTTAGATGAATGCGCGCCACACTCACCCGGTTGCCAAGCATACAGCAGTTCCAACACGGAAAAGCAGATTGAAAGCACAACATCAGATGCACGAGCACGGTTTCCACTGCAAGAGCAATCACAGTTTGCATAGTAAAAATGTAGGATTCGAAACAACTGCCATCTAGACCGGACCTCTCTTCCAAACGCACCACGTTTGTTCTACCTTTGGTCTTTCTTAAGGTCCCAGAAATGACGTTGCACTCTGTTGTCCAGCCTAAACTCTACATCAGACTTTGTGGCAATACCTGTAGCAAGGTGTGCCATTTTTTTCCTCGACAGAGAAGCTGTATTGCTAAGTACCAGAATGATGTTGTCCTGTTTGGAGCAGCTCACAGTAAAAGCGCTTCTGGGTTGCAAGGCACAGATGTAGGCTTGGGAGATTTCGAGTATTTGTCTACCCAACGGATCTGTCCAGTTGAAGCCTGGGTTCTTCGCACCTAAAAGCTTTTGGAGTTCCCATTCAAATGCGGACGTTATCTTTCCACCATGCATGTTCAAAAGCACAGTTCCATGCGATGGGTGAAGAATGGAGTTCATTTGTCTTAGACAGTCGGTGTCTAGTGTGCGAAATGGCTGTGGAATTTCATCCGCTCCATCAAAAGCATCAATCACGATAAGATCGTATGGGGCATCGCTCTTTTCTCCAGCGCCAGCCTGGATAAATTTTGCTCCATCCTCTAGGAATACCTTGAAATTTTCACTTTTGAACAAGTAAGGAGACAGTCCCATCCCAGTGGAGGCTGCATGCAAAACTGTTTCGTCCAATTCGACTATGTGGCACTGACATAGACCGCTCCATTTGTGTTGCAGGTACAAGGGAAGGCTTCCTCCACCCAATCCAACAAACAGTGCTTTGATCCATCCCTCCTTTTTCTCCCTGGCTGACATGATGGTGATCGCAAGTGCACCCATGGTTTTGAGGTATTCAAAAGCAAGGCATTGAACTTGGCAAGTTTCCACTGTCCGTTTTTGTGTTGGATCCCAGATGACAGCCACCTTCGCCACGCTCTGTCTCGTGGTTTCGTTGAAACGCAGTACCCTCCATTCGAGCTTCTTGGTTCCATTTATCTCTCCATCTTCTCCAGACTCTTCTTCACAGTGGTGGCTAGTGACTTGTACGATTCCATTCCCCACTCTGGAGACCTCTTCAAACACCACCTCTCCTTCTTGTCTTCCCCAACCACCTCCTTGTGTTCCCCACCACTCTGGTGCACGTTCCCAGCCACATGGATCACTTCCACGGCCAACACGCCCAACCAAGCGCATGCGAGAGCGTATCGATGTTACACGAACATCGAAGGCGAGAAAGCGAGGCGCACTGCTGCGATGGAAGCGACATTGGTGCGACATGTCGTACGACTGGTGGAGGACCGTCGGTGCAGGTGTGAGGTTGTGGTCCTTCCGAAACCTGGGTACCGACGACAGGACGCGGTATTTTCGCTGTTCGACGGCACATGCAATCGCTGTTGCGTCTCATGAAACGTTTTCATCGCATCTGGAACGACGGAGAACCTACAATTCGCTTCGCGACGGCGACGTCGTGGACGATGTGGAAGGCATGCACCTCGGACGAACTGGAACGGGTCCAAGACGTGTCTCCTGCAGCAAGCTCGGGAACACCGACGGATGGAACGAGGTCACGGTGCATCCAACTCAATCTCATGTGCAGAACGTCGTGGAACCGCGCGGTGGAAGCGCATTTGCACGGCCTCGAAGTTCGTCCGCGCGTGCGCTTCGTGTCGGAACTTCGTCCACTTGGCCATCCTTCGCCTCCGAAACCCGAACCCGAACGCGTTTCCTTTCGAAAAGGAACCAAGACCCCTTTCAATAAGGGATTTCGTTTCCGGTCTAAAATCGACGCACGATCGAGACTTTTCGGTTGGTCCCCGAGGTCCGGTCGTCCATCCTTCGGTTCGAAGTTTACCATCGAAGTTAACCACCCTCCTCGTCTCTCCAGTCCGATCGGGGAGGGAGCGTTTCACGAATGTTAACCTCCTCTCCACGCCTGAGAGGATGGGGGTTTCGCATCGAGTTAAGCTCGGTTCGGTCCGGTGGAACCAGTCCGGTCGAGGGTTTGGTGGGTGCACGATTCCTCGACGCACTGGACGCTTGTCAACGTGAAAAAGGGTGCTGGTCGCCATGCGACGTGCGATCTACGTGGTTGGACAAGCCGTGAGGGAGACCGGACAGGCCATGGACCGGCTCGGCATGGTCCTCCAGGGAAACATGGCCTACAAAGAGCAAAGTAAGCCGCGTCTTGGACTCTGCGGACGACGAAACCCACGACGGAGGGACGTCGTGGAAATGCTGCTGGAAATGGATCCAGAAGCGTACTCGCTGGTTCGTGGGAGTCGAAGCTAACGACGTGTCCTTTTGCGTTCCTGAAAAACCAGTCTCGAGGCACAGAAATGTCATGAACATCATGGACAAGGTCCCAAAAGTGCCCAAATCGGCCTTCGTGGCCCCGAGCGCCTCGGTCATTGGAGACGTTCAGCTCGGAGACAAAAGCTCCCTCTGGTACGGAGCGGTGGTTCGTGGCGACGTCAATTCAGTAAAAATCGGATCCATGACCAACGTCCAGGACAATGCAGTGATTCATGTGGCTAAAAACAACCTTGGTCAAAAAGTGCTTCCAACCTTGGTTGGATCCAACGTGACCATTGGGCACGCGGCAGTTTTGCACGCGTGCACGGTTGAGGATGGGAGCTTGATTGGCATGGGGGCCACAGTTATGGATGGGGCCAAGGTGGAGTCGGGAGCAATCGTGGCAGCGGGCGCACTAGTGACAGCCAACACAGTGGTTCCATCCGGTCAGATATGGGCAGGCAACCCTGCGAAATTCTTGCGTTCGATCACTAGCGAAGAGAGCGCCTTCATTGCAAAGTCTGCCGTGCGATACGCCGATCTTGCCGCAGAACATGCATTAGAATGCAGCAAATCGTTTGAAGTAGTGGCTGCAGAGGCAATGGCTCATGAAGAAGAGCTAGAGAGATCACCAGACTACGACAGTCACATTGGGAACCATCCAGCGGCGTCTGCCTCCAACTGATGGACCTTCGATTGTGTCACAGACCACTGCGTCTCTTTCCACGTCCTTTGCGCCTGTCTCTTCAGGTGCCAGGGCTCGTCTTGGCACTCAAGACCATCGCTGTAATTCAACCACGCACCGTCGAGTCCAGAGAAATCCATCCGACGAGAATCTACCGCCCCTGGAGCACACGTGATCGATCCCCTGACACGAATCCAGGGGGAATCTCCTGCCCTCACCTGCACCCACCGCAGCAGATGCACCTCGTTTCTCTGGCCGAGCCTGCTGTGGGGAGGTATGGGTGCATCTGCTTTTCGGAGTGCACCTGCGTAGGTTCCCCGGTGGTGGGGACTGCAGCAACCTTTGCTTGGTCATGTGACACTGTCAGCAGAAAGACCTGCGCCAAGTCGGACACGATGCCGACGCGTTCTGCGCGCCAACCGTCGCAGTTCTGCGCACCTCCGGTGGGAGAGCATTGGCAGAGGAGAGAAAAAGAAAGCAGCGAAGCTCCAAACACCCCGCACGGCTCGGGAGCACACGTGGAACGACGTGGTGGGAAGACAGAAACACCCAAGTCGTTGGGATGGGCCCGTCCGAGCTTGTGCAAGGCGAAAGACGTGCTTGCACAGCTGCGTGCTCTGCGAGCGAGTGCGTCGAGAATGACAGAGGTTTCTCCATCGGACGCTTGCGTGCCGTTGGAGACCTCATTCGGGATCGTGCCGGTGCTCCAGACCGAGCTCAAGGCCAGCAGAACACGTCCAAGATGGACAGATACCAAGGCACTGCTGGCCGAAATGCGGCAAAAGCGTGAAGAAGGACACGTTTTGTATACTAGAGCGCGTTTGGACGAAAGGAAGACGCCTGATAGGCGTGGTGCGGACGAGTTGCAGGAGGGACAATGGGATGATGATAGGCATGCCCAACCTCGAATGGAGACCCTTAAACCTTACTCACGGACCAGTTCGACTGCAGAGATGCGTGTGAAGCAGATGAGGCGTCTAAGTGACGTGGGCCGACGGTTGTGTCGGGTTCAGTCGTCTCCAGAAGCGAGGTAACGCACCTCCTGTAGGATCTCCGTCACGTTCTGGGATCCAAGCACCAGCATATCTCGTTTGAGCAGTAGCGCATCTGCACCGTATATGATAGCCTTACGCGCCTCGTCCATGGACGCAACACCAACGCAACTCAGCGCACCGAATGGTAGTGACTGCAGCAGCCCTTTTGTTGCCAAATTCCTTGCTTCAGCATTGGGCAAAGCAAGGGCCACAGAAAGGTGTACACCAAACAGCCTCGCATTGCACTTTTCAGCAATGTCCAAGTCCTTTTGATTGATGACTTCTACAATGGGCTCCATACCCAGCTGCAAGATCGCGTTGTGTATTGCTGGTGTGCCGTCTCCCAACACACTGGACACAATTTGCACTCCAGCTGCCCCTGCTTCTTTCGCCTGGGCCACCTGTAATGGATGCATGATCCAATCTAGTTGCAACACAGGTATGTTTCTCGCTTCCATTGCACGGCAGACGAGCTGCAGTTGCAGCAATCCGTCCGCATTGGATTCCAGGTCCGTCCGCAGCGCGATGGCGTCTGCTCCACCTTCGAGACATTGCTCTGCTGCTTCGGCCGCGTGCCATGCTGGTGCGCTGGGCGGACCGGCCGAAACTTCGGCCACGATCGCACATTCTCCTGCGTAGGTTCGTCTTTCTATCGCCGAGACGAACGAGGCGCGTGGTGGCGGTGTGCGCGACGCACTCGCGATGCGTTCATCCACACCTGCTTCGCCGAGACGCGAGAGCTCCGAGCCCAGGCGCTTCTGGGCCAGCCGGACAGAACGTTCCAAGGACGTCGGAGGCACGTCGCTTGCCATCACCACGCGAACGATTCCTCTCGATCGTGAAGTCGAAGCTGCGCATGGCGCGAGCCTGGAGAAGCGCATCGTTCGATTCGGCTTCGACATTTCTTCCGAAAGAATCCTGCACGTTTCGTGCACCCATTTCGCCGAGGACGGTAATCGCAAGAACGGTTATCGTGGTCACAACCGTCCGATTGTTGGGGGCTCGACGAGGAATGCGTTGCTTGGAAGTGAATGCCAAGCGCGATGGGAGGCGAGCCTCGGATCATGAGAAGGAAGCCGTCCGTGCAGTGCATGGATGCCGGAGATGACATGTTTGCCAGCTGACAAGCTCCGACCAAGCCGTAGCGATCGTTGGGATTGTTTGCGTATCCCCATGCTATTTTTTTTTCAGATTTGATACAAGGTCTAAACACCAAGCAAAGAGTCGACACGTTGGTACACGTGAAGAAACTTCCCATATGTTCCGAGTTTGAAGTGGCGTCGCAACACACTCCACACGCTCATCACCAAGCGGACGTTTTGCGTCTACGTTGTAGGTAGGCTTGCGAATGGGTCAACCTGTAGGATCACCTTTCAACGTGTGCAATAAAGGATGAACCAACATCCTTGCAAGAGAGGTACACTCCACAACCGGTTTTCACTATAAATTCCCGAAGGAAGCTACAAGTACTTGCGTCCGAGCATGCATCCACGTTCGGTTCATGCACAGCGACATGTATGCACGTCCATTACGTGTACCTTGGGTTCCAACGAGGGGTCTCTTGGACGTCTCAAAGGGCACCGATGTTCTTGACCCCCTTTCATCTGAAGTTGTGAAACAAGTTGTCCCAAGTCAAGTTCCCATCCAAGCCAGACGTGTGCTTCCTTCGAGTGGAGTGCGAACTGGTGGCCAACTTGGACAGAACAACGCACGAGTGGTGCAGTTGCAGCTGGCCCACGACTTGCCACACCGCCGTCGGAAACGATGAAGGTGTACGTGCGGTTCTTTGCCTCGTGCCGTGAAGCGGCGGGGACGGAAGTGATGGAATTGGAACTCCCGCAAGATTGCGACATCGAGGAGGTGGTGAAAGAAGTGATCCGAAAATATCCCCATGCGAAAGAAGTGATGGAATCCACCGCACTCGCAAAAAACCTGGAATACGTGCCGAAAGGAGAATCCGTCAGGTTGAAGGAAGGAGACGAAATTGCTTTCATACCACCTGTCAGTGGAGGGTGAAACAAAGGATGCCAGCGTCATCGATAGACCCTCACCAGGTGGATGGAACTGCCCAAAGCAGGCAAAGGATGGGACGGAGGAAATGGTGCATGTCCACTCCCCTACGTCTTCGGACGCTTGCGCAACGGAGACTTGGTGCCCTTTGCACCTTCAGCATGTGCAGATACGTTCCTGTGTGCTGCCCTACGTTGCTTTGCCCCCGCACCACTTGCTTTCGGCTTTTTGCCCGATTTTCTTGAAACGTGGTCATCCGTGTGTGGATCCACTCCCAGCTCTTGCTTGTAATAAGCAGCGTCGTCGTCGTCAGATACATTCTCAGTAGCTTCTGCAATGATCTCTTTCCTTTTCCTCTTTTCTGCCAAGTGTGCTTTATTCTGTTCGCGCTGTTCTTGTTTCTTTGCTTCCTCCAACGCTTGTTTCTTCCGTACATTCTCTTCTTGCTGCTTTCTTCTGCTTGCTTTAAGAATTTCCTTGTCCTTCTTTGCTTTTTCTTGCTTGTTTATTTCCTGCTCTGTCTTCTTGATGTGCGCATGGTACAAGACCTGGCCGTCGCACAGCCCCTCTTGCAGCTTCACCAGCTCCAACTCCAAGCGAGGGCCAATTTCCTGCAGCTTCACAGCGCTTCTGCGTGTGGCTTTGTTTGCCCTCCCCGTAAAATCATGGGAGAGAGTCACGTGTGTCTCACGGTTCTCTTCCACATCACTGTCGCTTGCATACCCTCCCCTTTCAAGCAAATCAGCCACGTCCTGGAGCTCTCCCATGTCCGGGACCTCCCGCTTGGCCACAAGTTTCTTCAGGTTTTTATTCACACCCACTGGAGACGCATCCACGGCGTAGTGCCGGAGTGATATCTCGTTTGTTTCCTTGTCCATGTGAAGCAGCACCACCCGCTGGCAAGATTTGAGGTGTGTGGTCTGCACATCGATCGGAGGGAACAGGTTCTGCAGCAGCGCTGCCGCAACTTTCATGTGCGGTTCGTTGCTCCCGAAATTGTTCATCACCACCAGAGGCGGATTTTTGAAGAGCAGATCCGGTATTCTCGGTCTCGTTTGGACCGAAAGGACGTCCCTTGTGAGTGCATATCCTTTGATTTTCATGGTGAGTGTGGGTCCTCGTGGAGTCTTGGCAATTCGGAGGTAGGACGCGTTTTCCGATGCGGACAGGATGAGCAGATGCGACACGCCAAGAGGTCCGGCCACGTTGACGAAGTCTTTCAGAGAGTTTTTCTTCGACTCTCGCAGGCTTTCTGCCGTGTATGGTTTCATGACCTTTCGCAGGTCTCGTTCGAGGTCCACCAGCACGCTGGCGGCTTTTCCACGCCGTATGACCATGCTCCTGGGCACCTTGTGTGCCTCGTCTTCCGCCGGTGCTTTGTGGGTCCTTCTCTTCCTCCTGCGACGCATGGTTGCCGTCGATGTCGCGACGAACACCGACGGATGCCGCCGCCACCGACACTTCACAACCACGTCACAACCCTCGGCAGTCGGAGGGGAGGGTCGTCGCCACGGTCTCCACCGGATCGAGGGTTGTGAAGAGGTTGTGAAGTTCGGTTCCGCCGGTCCCCGTCGGGTTGTGAAGTCGTGGGGATGGGAGAGGTTCACAACCGCCCTCGTCCATGTGTGGCTGCGGCTGCGGCTGGGTGCTGATCCTCGGTCGATATCCTCGACGCTCCTCGTCCCTCGTGGATCCCAGGATCCTTTTGATTTGTGGGAATCGAGCTCGTGGGTCCCTTCCCCCGCGGAGGAAGATCCTCGACCGGTCCATCCCTCGTCGATCCGTTTCTCTCTCGATGGGAAAGGCACCGTCTCTCCTTTCTTTTTTCGTCCAACCCGCCTTTCGTTCGGATTCGAACCCGCGACCTGTCCCTTCTCCCCACGAGGGACGTGAACCGTCCCCCTCTTCTCTCGGGTTCCCAAAGGACCCTCCTTCGGTTCTATTTCCCGTTCGAAAGGGACGTCTTGATCGGTCGATTGGAAGGCGCTTTCCCTTTCGCCACGTTCACGTTCCACGTCGCATCGTCTTCGTCTTCGTCCCGACGTCGGACGTCCACGACACGTGCGAGCCAAGCACGTGCACGTGCACGACGACACGAGGCGCACGAGACAAGGAGAGACCGTAGAAACACGTGGTCTCGTGGAAGGAGGAGACGTGGTAGGACCAAGGTGACGGTTCCACCCACGTGGAAGAAACAGCCAACCGGTCTCGTCTCCCAGCACACGAGAAAGGAAACGAAAGAGAAAAACCAGCGTGCTGCAGTCCTTTCGATACCTTCAACAGTCAAGAAAAAACACAAGAAAGGGTGCAGCAACAAGGGAAGACAGGACGCCACGAACAGGTGGACAGGAAAGGATCGTCTTCGTAGCCCAGACGCCAAGAGCACCGGTTCTCTTCTCGCTTCGAAACATCGACTTCTTCTCGCAAATTTCTTCTTCACGACGGTCCCAACATCACGTCCCAAGTTCTGGAGAAGCTGTTTGCAGTTTCCGGCCTAGAAGAGGTCCTACGTAGCATGGGGATAGCATGCGGCAAACCAGCCACTGTGCGACCTTGCGCAAGTAGTGAAAAGTCTTCCAAAGGGGCACCTCAGCAAGAACCAGACTACCAGAATGACGCTGACCAAGAATTTCAAGCCAACACCGTACCTGGTTTCCAACCTGGATCTCCCTCCCTCTTGCAGGTGCAAGATATACGAATCACAGGAGGGGAGGGACCGCCTCCCCCTCGATTTCAGTGCACCAGTCTCTCGGAAGAGGGATCCAAGTCTACAGGAGGTGCGTGCAGATGGGAGAGAATCGCTAGGAAGCTCCTGCTTCTCTGATTATCATTGGCTGACTTTGTTCCTTTGCTCCTTGCCAATGCTGTGTGTCTACTATTGACACTTCACAGCCCAAAGTAAGCGATCGGAGAACTACCCTCATGAAAAAGGGAGGTTGCAGGTATTGCAATCTGGAAAGGTTCGATGGTACGTTGATGAATTCCTTTATGGGGCAATCTGCACGAAGAGCAAGGAACCAATTCGATCACCGCTGTTCAGTCTGGGTGTCGATGAGGCAGGCAGGGAGCTTCAGTGGGAACTTGCTTGGGCTCCTCGCGACTACAGCTCCTACCACTACAGCATCTACTTGACCAGCGTGAATGCTGCAGCAGAACCATATTTTTCTGTGTCTGAGACCAATTTTGCACTGGCCTTGAAGGGCGGAAAGCAAGAACCGCGTTATGCATTTTGTCACAGGTTTGACAAGTATGCTCCAGCATGGGGTAGAAGAAATGTTCTCAACGTGGCGGCAGCAAAGAGCGTGTGCAGAAAGGATGGATCTGTTTGCGTAGAGTTGCACATGGCCCAGCTGGCGCCCCAGGTATCTGGCCCGCCTGTGTTGGTGACGCTCCAGCCTTCGACAGATACTGAACTTCACATTGCGTTGGTGAGCGAGCATCCAAGAATTTTCGTCCTGGACAATTTTTTGTCTACCACACTGTGTGAAAAGCTTGCTGCACTGGCGTTGCCTGATTTGAAGCGAAGTAAAGTAGCGGCTGGTCAGGTCTCAAATAACCGCACAAGCTACGGTACCTTTCTCACTGAAGCCAAAGAGCAAGAACCGGTCGTTGTAGCAGTCGAAGCAAACATTGCCAATGTGCTGTCCAGCCCTATTTTCCGCTGCAATGGCCGCAAGCAATTACGTAGGAGCGAAGCGCTTCAGGTGGTCCGCTATCAGAAGGGAGAATTTTACAACGAGCATTACGACAACAAAGCAGGGGATGCGTCTCATCGAGCAGCAACGTTCATGGTGTACTTGACAGATGTTGTGGCTGGCGGGGCGACGTACTTCCCCCGAGCTAAATCTCTCAGCTTCACAGCTCAGCCCCTTTGCAACGTGGGGAAACCAATGACAGGGCTTGTGTGGAATTCAAAAGGCCCGGGTTTGCGTATTCTGCCCAAGAAGGGGAGGGCTGTACTCTTCTGGTCTCGCAACACCATGGGAAAAGAAGATCTTGCAAGCGTCCATGCTGCAGAAGCGGTCAAGGAAGGGGAAAAGTGGATAATGACCAGATGGTTGCAAGAAGAGAATTGATACAACGAGGGCCTTGCATTGTTTCATGGACAAGAAAAGTATAAATAACAGACGCAAGTTTGGTTCTGATTTCCTGATGGGCTTCAACTGCTTTACCCGGACAGGGACTTCCTTTCAGCAGTGAGGAACACTGTGCAGTGGAAGCTGCACGAACAAATGGGTGCAGGAACGTTGGGATGTATGTGCAAAGGGAGTGCTGATGGTTGCTTCAGCGACTGAATTGCCTGCGAGCCTGCTTTGGTGAGGACTGCCTCCATCCCTGTCTAAAGTCATCTTCCATTTGGCTGAGCTTTACCCCTTGCTCTTGTACTTGCCAGCTCTGTGCATGCCTTCTTCTCCTTGTGCGTTCCATCCTATCTTTGAGGTTGTAGGTTTCACTCCTCTCACTGCTCGCATACTGTTGCATACCACCTTCCTTCCGCAAACCCCCACTTTCAAGCCCATTTACCACGAGTGATTGGTTCTCTTCCCAGGCGCGTAGTTCTTGTTTTGCACTGTCTCGCTGAGGTAAGGTCATTCCCTCAGCACTCATTGAGACCACGTGCTGGTGAACTCCCCCTTCCGCTACGGTTCCCATGGGAAGCTGATCCATCGTTTCCACAAGCACGCGTCCAGGCAGCATTTTTCCATCCTTCAAGAAGAAGAATTTCTTGTTAGGTTTTGCGACGAGCTTCCTCAGTTGTCTTCCGACGTCAGTGTTCCAGTTTTGCGTGAGCACACCTGTCCGTTTGGAGGTCCACGTTTCCCGGTTGGACAAGGCGGCCAACACCGTGGAAGCCAACAGGCCCATGATAAGCGGAAAGCCGTGATCGCCTCCTGGTGGCGAAGGTGGTCTCAGGGACTCTCCGATGCTTTCTGCGGTGGCTGTGGTTGCAGAATCAGTGGCGGTGGTTGTGACGGCAGCGGACGTTGCATTGGTGGATGATTGCGTGGTCATCTCCACCGCTTCCATTAGGTTGGATTCTTCTTCGGCGACCTTTTTGGCTTGTTCCACCAGGATCTGCAGTTGCTCTTCCACCAGCATTCGACTGAGGGGTCCAAATCGTCCGGTGGGTTCCACCTGATTTTGGACTTGCCAGGTTTGCAGTTTCTGTTGGGTTTCCAGGTCGAAGTGTCCGCTGGGTTCCATTCCCAGTATGTCGGCTTGCAGCCTGCACACTTCCACGCCACGATCGCCCAGGTACAGATCTCTCGTGAAGGTGGCACGGACCTTTTCCACACGACCCTTGCTGTGTCCATGCTTCTTCGTTCCCACCACGTTCCAGGACATCCCCCGCTTCCACGTCCCACGCGCGTGTGCGCCCCATACCATGGTCATGTTTCTTCGCCCCCTTTCCGCCCCCCGACCTTCCTGCACACGCCAACGGTCACTGACACGCACGTGCACCTGCTCGTGGGACAGGGCGGTGCAGCTCCGACACACACGGTGTCACGCACGAGCGCACCACACCCAAGCCAGACGTGCTCGGGAGGGCGGGCGAGGGTCCTTCCTCGGCGATCCACGGAAACTCCGACGCGCTATGTCGGACCAAAGTCGGAGTGGAAAGGTCGAAGGGAACCGAGGAGCGACGAGGACGAGGACGACCCTGGACGAGGGGGGGAAACCCACGTCCTTTTTCGTGAACGTTTCGTGAACTCGCAGGACGAGGGAGGATCGACTGAGGAGTTAATCGACTTGGCGTGCGAAAACTCGTGCGGTTCGAACCCCTCGGTCGGACCAACGACCCCTCGTACGAACGCCACGGCCCAAACCCTAGCCCCTCCCGATCGAGAGAAAAAACTCCACGGGCCTTTGGTTCCCTCCCTCGTTGTTTTTGCACGTTTTTACTGGTTCGGTTCACCTTGGACGCGGTGTTGATGGACACGTGACGTGTCGCAAGAACGCGCATGCGCACGTGCCATGGCGACGTAGAACGATCCCAAGGCGCGGTTGGGACGAGCTGCAGCCCACATCGATGCAGTACCCACGCCTCGTGCGAGAACGGAACCCACACGTCCACGAATCGGACTCGTACACCACACGGTGTGCACAACCACCTGCTCCTCCCAGCTTTGAGGGAGAACCACGTGAACGACACGTCGTCCAGCATCCTTCCGCAACGCAATGCGATGCAAGCACCACTGCTCACGCGTCACTTCCGCCAATGCAACCACCACGTCGATGGAAAAGGCATGCGGACGTGGATGTCCTGGATCCCATGAGATGCAATTCCTAGGAGGTACAGCTGTACAACTGTACTTGAAGGCGACCCGGCTTACAAGAACATACAAGAAGAAACAACAGTGGTGGAAGAGGATTGCCATGGAAACCCGTGTGGGCTTTTGGACGTGGCGTTCGGCTCAGGGAGTCATTGCGCATGAGCGGGACAGTGGAACGGTGCCTCCATGATCCGTACGGATCAAAGAAGGCAAGAAAAACTAGTCACAAGTTACCCATCGGCACATCCGATGACAATCAATCCTCGACAACAAAAAAGCATGGCAAGACCAGAGAACCACGTCGCCATGAAGGGATGCATATTTCGCTTCCTTGCGTGCAATCCCACGTGCGAGTCCCTGAACCATTTCTCAGCGTTTTTCGAGTATCATCCAAGCCCATTACCAGCAACCTTGTGCTTTCCACACCAAACTGGTGTTCCGGAACAAAGCCCCACCTCTTGCATGATTCCTGCGATTGCTTGGGCCACATTGCTCTGCAACAGCTCGAAACAAGTGCTATTGAAGGTGCAGCGTCTTGGCTGTACGCTTTTCAGCATGCAATGCAGCACCAGTCACAGGATTTCGTTGTCCGCAAGTCCACCAGGACCGTGGTGGTGAGCTTTGTCGCTCCAGCAACCAGCACACTTTGCAAAAATTTCGACCATACAGTGTCGGCACACGTTTCCTTTCTCTCCTCCATCTGTGAACGAAGCATTCTTCTTGTCTTTGTGAAAGGGACAACACATCTTCGTTCCATGCATCGTCGGTGGTGTCAACCGTGGATTATTTTTTCTTCCCACTTCCCTTGGCCACCTTCTTCTTCGCAACCACGTTTTCCACGTCTTCGTCCTGCTTTGAAAGCTCTTCTGCTTCTCTTGCGATTCGCCTTCGTGCATTTCGCCACGCCTCGGTGGCCTTGCGCACGTCTTCTGCAGCTTTCTTCCTGGTCGCCGCGTCCCAGGCGTTCCTGCGATTTCGCGTGGGACCGACGAAGAGGACTTCCACCACCGTCTGCATCTCCTTCCACATCCTGCGCATGCTTGCGACGAAGACTCGCGACAACTGCGAGCTTGCGACACGTCAAACACGAGCACTTCTGCGAGGAAAGTACAGGAATGGAATGGTGTTGGTGCCAGCACCCCAGATGGATAAGTATGGATACACCGCACGTATATTACAGGGTACATGTACACCTGCACCAGCAGAAAAAAAAATGAAGATGTAGACCATTGTGCTTGTGAGAGGAAGAACACGCCAGAACATGGAGCAGTCGTGCGAGCCAGGTCCAAAGGCCATCAACTTCGTAGCCGATGCGGTCGCAGGATACCAAGAACACAAGGCAAGTCCCTTGCCTTGAACTCAATTCTGCCCAATGGAATTCAGAAGTGTCCAGACACCTCAAAAGACATACACATTTGCATGATTAGGATTGGAAATCACCGCCATCCTGAAAGAAAGATTCAAGACAGGTCAAATGAACCCTGCCCTTCATGAAGAGCATACATAAGCCTCTCACGCAACACATTCACATCCTCGTAGGCAGGTAGTTTGAGATAATTGGCACAGGTCATCACTGAAGGGAGGTCTTTTGCAGAGGCGTCATCAGCTGAATGCTTACGGACAACTGTTAGACGTGGTTGCAGTGCGGAAAGACCACCTGCAGGCAGCCTGGGTGACCCAGTGACAAATCTCAAGAAGCGCCGACGATCTTCCTCTGTCAAAGAACACAGTACCTCCAAAAGATGCTTCACAGGTGTGCTAGATGGTGAGTAACCATGATCAAATTTGATGCATTCAAGGAGGTAGTCAGGCTTCCATTCTTCAACTGAACCACATAGCAAACATTCAATCTCATCCTCAGAGAAAATATTCAGGCGGCTGCTGTCGAGCACTTCCGAAAAACCAGCACGAAAGGCTTCAACTTGGTGGGAAACACCAGCCCCAAGGGTTGCATCCAATACTGCTTCTAGCCATTCATCAACATTTTTTTCAGTAACCTCCTCGGAGTTGTCTTCAGATGTGATCCTGTACTCAGGATATCCAGGTACAGAGAACTCAAGTTGCAGATCTTCCAATCTCGTTCCGAAAATCACAAGAGGTGTACCCCTTTTGTGCTGAGCCAAAGCAGTTTTGATGCCAACGAGCTGCTTGCCAAGTGTTGGATCCATCCTACACACATCCGCAATGCCCACGTGCCTGTTCAACAACAGCGAATAGAACACGGGGCTTATTGGTAGGTCAAGCAGGCGATTGTCTTGCAAAGCTTTGCCGACAAGTCTACCACAAAGCTTGAAGCGGCTGAGAACAAGCTTTCCCTCCTTCTTCTCTCTCAAATTGGGAGGAAGTGGGTTGGGGAAGAGGCCATGAGGAGCAGAGACAAACTCAGAGGACTTGTGGTTCCCAAAAGACGACGCACCATGTTCACATCGCCATAAACCGAGAGATTTCTTTTGAAGTTCTTGCGACACAAGCGTGTAAAATTCCAAGGTTGGTCCCAACCCTGTGCCTACCTCCCCAAAGTATTCCACTTCTAATACTGCCTTCTGGCCTGCGTACATTTCAAATACCTTCGCAGCACTATCAAGAATGCGCTTCCTGCTGATTCGTACTTTCTGCCTCTGCAAGCGCCCCACCCTAAAGTCATTAGCATTGACATTGCGGTGGCTTAACCTACCCTCCAGATCGTGTTGCTGTTGAAGATGTTGCAAGGCTCTGCCCAAACCAAGGCAGGTCCGATAAAAGTACTGCTGTCTAGATTCAAACGAGAATATGAAAGGGCATTGCTTGACCAAAAGTTCACACCAGCGTGGTAGACCCCCACTGCAAACCAACAATGCATCCTGCAGCTGGCGTTTCAATTTGGATGTGAGCTTGCTATTGACAAATGTTTCTGGGGAGATTGTACCATAACACTCTGCATCTTCCAAAAGATAAGGGGTAGAGCGACTCAAATATTCCAATATCCTCAACAAGTCAACCACATCATTCACAGAAGGATCACTTGAGATGTGAAGTGACTCAAACCCTTCCAGTAAGTCGCCGATTTCCTTTGAATTTGAAACTGGAGGTGTGTGCAAAATCTCTGTCGTGGATTGCAACTCTGCCGCACCTTCTCCCCTGTATACCAGGGTGTACACGGTATCCCATACCCCAGGAGGTTCTACTTCAACGGCAGATACCTCTTCTTCATCACTTAATTTCGATGATTGCCTGATAGCCCGGAAAATTGTTGAGGTAGGGTCAATGACCACACCGTTCATTTCAAAGACCAGCTTTGGCCTACCTGTACTGCTGCCCCCACCTTCCTTCTTCTCCACTACTGGTTCCCTTGTAACAGCAGTGCCAGTGTTGCTCTTCCCAGCACGTCGTGGGCTTTGCCGAAGAGAGAGGGAATGCTGAGCATCCCCAGCTTTTTTCTCTTCCAAGTCAACGTCATGTACTTCATTCAAAGTCTCGAGTTCATGGTCATCCTCCCCGTCCTCAATGTCATCTGCCAATTCTTCCATGTCTGCGATATAGTCTTCTTCTTCAGATATGAGGTCCTCGTCATCCATCATATCTTCTTCGGCACATTCATCCAAGTCATCCTCCTCTTCATTGTCATCAGTGACTTCCTCAGCATCATCCTTAGCCTGCATCTGTACATCCTTCAGCTTAAGGTTGGCACTCTGCCCATGAATCGGTGGCTTCTGAGTGGAAGTTTCCACATTGAGTGACTTGTCACCGTCAACCACAGGGCCTTTCCCCTTCCTCTCTGCCTCTCGAAGTGCCTCTTCTGAAGATCGACGGGTTTGTCTTGGTTCGTATTGCGCGTGACTGCTTTCTTTCCTCTCTGTTGCATTCAGTTTCGAAGAGGTTTCCTCCCCATCCGAAGATATCCTGGGCCACAAGAATTCCTCGATGGCAGACATAGTCGCCAATGGTTCAATCAACACTACATTGTCTCCATAGTCCTTGAATTGATTTTCAGCGCTGTGCCTCACAAGCCTCAATTTCAGTGGGTGTGCTAGTACAGATAGGGCACCACTATCAGTCAGAATCCTTCCTGGGCGTTCATTTTGTGCAAGAAGTAGACAACGAAAACGTTCAGTAGACGAAAGCACTTCATTGAGATGGCCTATAAAGTCTTTCATACTGCAAGTCTCTGCACTTAAAAGTACATCTGCAGTCACTTTCAATGCTCGAATGTCCAATTGACAACCACTGTCTTTTAACAAGAATTGCTTCAAGGTTTGGACTAGACCTGAAGATGCCAATTCGAACCTCGAGAACATCCCATGCTCTGACTTGCCAGAGAGGAGAGCGTTTAATTCTGTGAGGGATTTGAACGCTAAGTCATAATCCTTCTTGTCTGATGCCTGTGCTAGGCCTGATGATATTTGCCTCAACTGTGCAAGTCCCTCCAAGCCATATAACTTGGCATCACCGCCGTCTGCTTCAGACAACAATGGGAAACGCGCTGCCTTGAACTGGGCCGCTGATCTGGCTATCACAGCCCTTGGAACTGCTCCTGGTCCCCCTGGAGTACGTGGGCTTGCAACAAAAGCCCACCTGCGCCCATGTGAGGGTTTCACTTCTTTTTCTGCTTCATCTTGTACAGGTGTGGCAGCCAGCACATCAATGGCATGAACCACTCCCTCCCTCAAGAAAGCGCGGCCGAAAAGATCAGCACGCTTTTCCATCAAAATATCGCACATCATTAAGGAATACTGGCATGACATGGAATCACCCGTAGAAAGTAAAGATGCCAAGAATGAAGAAAAAGGTATGTCTCGCATCAGTTCCTGAAGCTGGTCGGGCGAGCAGAAGTATACAATTTTGCATAAAATAACCAGGCACTTGTGTCGCACAGTGTTATTCATTGTTGAGGTATGAAGCTGGAGTAAAGTCTGTACAAGGTTGCAGCCATACACATACAAGCAATTCATGTCTGCATTCAGGAAAGTCTGGAGCTCCTCCTGGCCACCTTCCTTTTTTCCTTCGTTAGGTGTGAGCAACTTTGTTGGACTCAGGTGAAAGGAAGTCAACGAAGCTTCTGGTAGTGGAGGGAGCAAGTTTTCCGCCAATGTCAGCACATCTACCACCTCACCAGAAGACTTTAGCACAGTTGAGGGTGATTTCGGAGTACCGGAAAGGAGAGATGATGAGCCCAAGATTAAACTCAATGTCTTGCTAATGTCAAGTTGGTGAAGCCTCACTGCCATTGATGATGACATGACCACGCAGACCGACATCAACTTAATCAAACCCACAAAGGTGTGTGGGGAGATGCTTGTGCCACTTGATTCTTCTCCAGTTGAATTCATCGCAGAGCACACAAGATTAGCTGCCTCCTCAACAACCCCCAGTTTGCAAAGCTCATCCAAGCTCGTAATACCTTTCAGCGAGATCTGCTCTGCAATTCTGCACAAGCACGTGCATGCATGGTCAACAATCTTTGTATCATGATATCTCAGCAAGTTCGTCATGATAGGAATGGCACCTTTCACATATTGCCAGCAATCTGTTGGCAACTGCCTGCACATGTTTGCTGCCGCTGATAAGGCCACTCTTTGAATACCAAGAGGGAAAAAATCCAGGTATGACAAGACAGCCATTAGGGCACCAGTGCGGACGCAGGAAGTGGGAGCTTCCTTTGATATCTTTTCGAGTGCATAAAGACTCTGTTCTGCAAGGTCAATATACTCAATGTTGAGAAGTCGCTCGCACAATGCATTTACTGCGCCGTAGTGAACCATGGCTGTACTAGACATTGGCATTGCATCGGCCAGATGGGCAATTGCTCGGGCTGCAAGGAGCATCATATCTGGATTATGTTCCACGTTCAGACATTTTACGAGTGCAGGAACAAACCCTTCAATGCTAAATCCAGCCAGTGTGTCCTCTGTACCCATTGATAGAATCCCACACAGTTCCGAAAGGGCATTCAGTTGTGTCGATTCGTCTGCTGCGTTTCTCAAGCACGAGAGTATGTCCTTCAATTCAGAGTTGCTTGCTGTCTGTTCCGGAAGAATACTCTCCCAGCCTGCACCCAATCTCCTTAACAGCCCATGCAACGCTGTAGAAGCAGACTGCATATTCTTTCTCTGCTCATCGTTCAAGCCCAGCTCGTCATCACTGGGATTTTCTGATGGGTTCTTGCTCTCCATCTTTGTCTTCTTCGTATCAGCGTGTTCTTCCTGCGGGCTCTTGGGGAACCTAGTAGACCGCTTGCGCGAGGTGCCGGTGGATCGTCGGAGCCTTTTTTGACTCCTCCTCCCCGCTGGGGTGGCTACGCCAGGCAATGGCACGGGAGTGAGCGGGGGTGGCTTCTTATCTTCTTTCTTTCTAGCACTACACTCAGGCTGATCAGACACGCGATTGGTTGGCAATACTTTCCGCTTCCGGTTGCCTCTCGTTTCCATGCAGAAAAGCTACGGAGCGGACTGCTTGCGTCCGCACTCACTGGTTCGTCTACAACTTTCCACGATTGCTCTTAGTTTCGTGGAAGCGTCCTGGAGATACTCAATTTGTTTCGAGCAATCCTGGCAGCCTTCTATGCGTTCGTTATGACAGCACTCGTCACGTCGACCCTTCGCACGTTGTCCGACAATCGTCCTTGCTGGTCTGCAGGACCACCCAAGGCCAATTTGGCACCTTGAACAACCACAGCTCCCCGTCGTTTCTCTCCCTGCCACACGTGCGTGCCACACGCCACGTGTTCACGGACCAAAGCACGCCACCGGTGCGTCTTTTCCAGTTCGCTTTTCTTCGGTCCGGTCACGCGTCCGTTTGCGCCACCAGGACCGTTCGATCAGGACGTGTTTGCACGTCGGATGGTCTTCTCGATCTCCTGCACCTTTTGACGTGCGCGATCGGAGCGATGGCGACGCACACGTGCGCGCCAAACCACGTGTGACGACGACAAACTGGCGCGTCGGATGACACCAGCAGGACTGGTCGAGCACGGACGAGCCCAACGGGAGGCGTGGAGGAGGAGAGGTTCCACTAGCAATCCTCTGCGAGCATTGTGGAACGCAGGGGAGATGTGGGAGGCCCAAAGGTGGCGGGATCGCGATCGGACGATTTTACCGTAAGAGAAACGACAAGGACGGTGTCCAGAGACGAGGCAAGGTTGCCAGGGGTTTCGACAGGAGGGGAAAACGAGTCGGAATTCCGCATCCTCTGCAGCACAAGTTCTGTCTTCCACTCGTGTTGGTTTCGGTGGGGGATCATAGAGGAGTTTCGAGCATTCGTTGCAGAGGAGGGACCCCCTTCGACGGATGGGGACGAGCGATGAACCATCGATTCTGTGCAAGTATACTTCTCCACATGATCTCGATGGAGACTCGATGGTGTTTAGAATCGTCCACCAAGTGGAAGGAGGGACGAAAGAGTCCAATTGCAGGCCTATACATAGACACAAGAATGGTAGGTGGGGATGCCGCACTCCTCCAATGGTAAACATAGTTTTATTTTGGTCGGGATGGGGACCGCTGGTTGCCTCATCAAGAACACCCCTCAACCAAGCAACGGCGCGGTTGAAATCCCATGTTAGCAGCCATGGATTCAGCAATTGTGCAGGGTGCTCAGTCGGAACATTTCAACACAACCTTTTTGCTCCTGTATGCGCTCATGGCCAGCTCGACCCCTTCCTTGAATTGGGAGAGGGGGACCTCTTCCACGCCCATTTGAATTTCCCCATTCCGGATGAGGGAAAGCACCTCTTTCATCATTTTCTCCTTCTCTTCTGCCCCGTGCTGTTGGGTCCAGCGAGTCAGCCAAAACCCATAGCACTTGATGTCTTTAAAAATCATCAAGGATGTTGGCACGATCAAAGGACGTTTGGACATCCCCCCGTATGTCACCAATGATGCCCCATCATCCAACATTTTTGCCAAGACCGTGCTCAGCTCCCCTCCAATACAGTTCAGCCCCAGCTTTGCCCTCCCAATCATCTTTGAGGCAGCAAAGGCATCATCCTTCACCACCACAGCGGTGGCACCCAACGCACGTAGTTCTTCCTGTAGCTCAGTTATCCGCGGCCTACACAAGTGGCGAACACAAAACGTCAGCATGGTGTTCCAATCGCAAGCGTTTTTTCCCTTGAAGAGTTTGGTCAGAATAAAGACATGACATAAACACAGGAATATAATCCTTCAGCCGAAAGATGGTGAATGTTTGTTCTTGTTTCCTCATACCAGTTACCATGAAGAGAGCGTACTCATCTGGATCGCTGCTGCAAGCACATGTGGGATGCACGTACCTTTCTCGCACGAGATTGACAGTTTTGATTCCACGAGCTGCAGCAAGTTGGATCACACAGCGTCCCACACTGCTGTTCCCCCCATTTTGCACCACAACATCCCCTTCTTTCAGTTCCGCGAAATCCGTGAGCAGTCTCAATGCCGTGCAAGGATTGATCGACGCTGTTGCCACCTGTGAAACGGGTAGATCCGACGGCACACGCATGAAGTTTTGGTAGTTGTGCACCGAATGGTTCCTCCACGTACCCAGTCCGGGTGCTCTGGGAATCACCCAGTCCCCTTCTTGCAAGGATTGGACCTCTACTCCTGCGCGTTCCACGACTGCCACCCCTTCGTTTCCACCTATCGCAGGTAGTTCTGGCTTGATGGGATACGTCCCTTGGATCATGTTCACGTCGGCAGGGTTGATCGGCGCCGCCAACCAACGCACAGCTACGTCGAAGGGTCCAAAAGCTTCTGCAGTCGCATCGGCGCCCTTCCGAGCCTCGAGCACTGCCGTGGGCGAACCATGTCGCCTGTACACGACCTCCATGTTCTCCGAGGCTTGCGTGGCGAACGTACGCGTCGCCAAACGCAGCGACGCATGCGTGCGCCACCACATCCTGCGTCTCGCCTCGCCGTGTCTCAGCTTCGATCCGACGTCTGGCTCGACGAGAAGTTAAGTGCATGCGAGAGGCTTAACTCCGATCTTGCTCATCTAGAAAAGCCACGTTCGCAAGACGTTGTGCCTCTTGAGGTGGACTGAAGGATGACTTTGTGCAAGCGAAGCATGATGCAATCGAAGAATGTGGTATCCTACAAAAGTGTGCGTGAGGACGTTCCATCGTTTCGACGGAATGTTGGAATGGTTTCGGTCGGTGGGTGTCTTCGAGCAGAGCGGAGGCGATCGTTCACGGTGGTAATGAATTCCACGCGGCGATATCTCGTACGAAAAGGCGAATAAAGGTGCATGAAATCGCAGGCATCAGTCCGTTGCACCTCTCAATCCGATGTGGAGCGAGGCAACATGCACTGCCCGGCCCGAAATCCGTCTCGTCTTCTATTTTGTACTTTGCACCAAGGAGTGGATCTTCGATCATGTTGGCTCGAGGAGTCCGCGATCATTGATACCGTTGACTTGCAAAGGTACGGCTAGATATGAATCGCTTCGAGTGGATTGAGAGAGGATCTTGGAGAACCGGATGGTTCAATCGGCAAGGATGGGGTCCATCTCCGAGGGGTTCCCATGGACGAGGAATTGGAGGGTGGGAGCGTCTCTCGTTCCTACGTCGATCTTTCCAACGGACGCAGTCCCAAATGCACGTGCATCCAGCGACTACTCGTTCCCGCGAACGACGTCCCAACCGCGCACCTTCGTGTCCGTTCCCCACCTCGTCTCATCCTCGCAGGATCCATCGAGTTTCTTCTCTCCATCGAGAAGAAACTCCCGTGGAGGGACCGGCGGGTGTCCGTCTCAGGTCCTCGGACGAAGGTTTGGAACGACGTCGGTGGGAGCGAAGCACGCTTGCACGTGCACGTGGCATGGAAACTGCGAGCGATCGCCTGGCGTTGAACGCGCAGCTGGAGACGTTGCAAGCCAAGTACGTGGGAACGGGCCATCCGGACGTGTCCCGGGAAGAGTGGGCGCAGAACATCCATCGCGACAGCTATGCGTCCTTCCTCGGCCATCACCACATGTTGGTCTACGTCGCCACGGCAGAGAACGAATCCACTGCGCGCGTCAAACACGGCATGCTGCAGAAGATGTTCCAACCCTGCAGATCCGTGGAGAAAAAAGAAGAACGGATGGAAAACTAAAGGCTTGCGAAGAAGGAAGGCGGAGACGTGGAAGTGTCCCAGGCACGTTTCGTGCCGTGCAGAAGCCAAAGAAAGGACGTTGGGAAAGATTGGAACGGCCACCAGGACTGCAGAAGGGAGCGATTACGCGACCGTACTCGACGGAAACGCGGCGTTGGGAGGTCAAGGGATTGTCCTGTCCGTGGAAGAATTCTTCTCTGCTCTCGCCGGTCCGTCCTCCACGCCGCAACAAGGGATCGAAGGGTTCCAAGGGAAATCCGATCCGGTCGAAGTGCTGACCTACTACCTCGACGAGGACCAAGAAGAACGAGAAGATCACACCGAACCCTGGGGGATCCAACAAAAGTCACATGGCGTTCGTGTCATGTTCACCTCCAGGTTCCCTTCTGCGGAAGGATCACCAATGCTGCCCGTTATTCCCCATGCCCGCCACGCAGCATCCGTGCCCGAGATTTTTGCCAAGAATGCCAGGATTCGGGTGGTGGCAGGAAGCTACGGAGGGGTTACCATTCCTCCACCCCTGAGTGACTTTTTACTCCTGGACGTGAGGATTCGGTCCGGATTGGAGGCAGAGTTGGACCTTCCAGGACAGCTTGCGTCCATGGTGTACCTGTTGGAGGGTGTTGCCATCTTTGGGAAGTCGGATTCATCTGTCAAGTCGACTGCGTACATTGGGGAGGGCCACAGCTTGCATCTGCCAGCAATGGGTAGAGCCGGATGCACTTTGCACGTCAAGACCCACCCTTGGGAAGATGCTCGATTTTTACTGCTAGCAGAAGAAAGTGGAGAAGGAGAATTGTGAATCCTGATGGTCTATCCTCGGTATGTATAAAAAAGAGATGTTTTTCTCTGATTCCCTTCGTCCACTGCTGTGCGTTCAGAGAACCCGTGGAAACCGTAATGAAATAATGCAAGGTACCGCATGCCCCATTCTAAACCATTCCTTCCTAGCGTTGATCTCAATTTGTCCGAACCTACGCATCGTCTCACACCATAGGAGATCGCGACGGTGTACCTTTCCGTCTGTTTCTGTGACTATGTTGGTGGATGTATCGTCCTAGCTTAGATGACTGCAATTTGCCATTGGACTGGTTGGCTGAATGCAAAGTCTTCAATCTCTTGGCCACAGGGCTATCTGCAGAAGATTCAGGGGACGTAAGCCCATCGTCGCCTTGCCTGGGCAAGAGGCTGAAGCGTCCATTCTTGGAGATCGCTACCTTGCAGGCCAGGCTACAAAAGCTAAACCCATCCCTCAATGGGCGACTGCAAAATTTGCATTGGCACTGGGACTTCCCAGTTCCTGCTTTCCCGCTCCCTGGTTTGTTCTGGGGCCTTTGATCCAGGAAAATGACCCTAGAAGCATTGATCACGTAGGTCTGTACACCACTTGGTTCGAGGTGTCGATGTATGTCTTGCACTTTAACCACGTTGTGATACACATACCTCCTAATTTGTAGGACGGTGTGGTTGTAGTGATCGGACAGGCAATGCTGGCACATCGCCTCGCCTCCGCAGGTGAGGCAGAAGTACGTCCTTTCGTTCTTCTTCAACCCTGGATGATCCTGACATTCGTCGAAGAACGTGCTGGAGAGCAGCCTGGGGAGCCACGGTTGAATTTTCATGTCTTCTTCCGCCTCCTCCTCGGAGGTTGGCAGCGAGGATTCTTTGTCCTGTTGGATCGCCATTCAATCCACACGTCAGTACGAGCTCGTCCTTCCCCATCGGTCCCATTGCTAAGCACTGATTCACCCGCTCCTTCTTCCGTCCAGGAGGCCACGAACGTCTTTTCTTCCATCGTCATCGTCAATTGCACTTTCACAACGCACCATGATCTAGGCAATTCTGTCCACGACGCGTCAAATGCCTATCGCGAAGGTAGGTTGATCGTCGCAATTGGCGCGCGCTCCTCGTCGACGTGACCGGACCACGATCCCAATGGACGAATTCGCGACGAGGATCGCCGAAAGGGACGTCCTCCTCCTCTTCCGTCGCAAGCGAAGCCAACGCTGCAGCAAAGATCCCACCCAAGGGGGTCTGGGCAAGCAGTTGGCGCAGAGGATGCGATCCTCGTCGGGGCAGGGCAGAACGGGTGGGTAACGCGGTGGGGTTGGGTGGGAGATCTGTAGCTGGATGACAGGGATCCTGACGAGGTGAGTGAGACAAATCGAATGCAACACGAAGGGAGGCAATCCGAGACCAGGTGGGCTGTGGCCGTCGTCTCCAACCCTCCTGCTGCAGGCACCAGATGGCCAAGCACAGCCGCCGCTGGAAAAATCGGGGGAGGGGGAAAGATGGTGCCATGGACTTATCCTTTCAAAATGCACCCTGGAGCGACGGGAGATGGAACGGGAGGGTGCGAGGAAGGGACGGATGGACGGTCCACAGCGAAGGGGGATCTCTTTCCTCTGCAGCAAACGGAGTAAAAAGGCCGATTCGTTGATTAAATGATCGGGAAACGCGTCCAACAATGGATATACCGCAGAGGAAGCGATTTCCGGGGCGAGTCCTCCGCGAACGTACATGCGTCGTTCAAACGTTCGAACAGCAGCCGTTTCATTCGGGCGGGAAGAAGACGGATCTCGCAGAGGATCGACGGCGTCCCTCCCATCGTGTGGCCAGGAATCCCCCGGATTGCGAACGAGGTGACAGGCTGGACACAACGCCCTCACAACGGCGGTTGGCCTACCCGCACGGGCATTCCCCGCAACGGGTCGTTTCGCACCGTTGTGGCGATTGTCCGCGCCAAAGCAACGGTGCTCGACCGTCGGCGAAGATGGGCGAACGGTTGGCGAGCGCTCGTCTATCCTTCCCACATATCCACCCATCTTCCTTATCCTCGCCCAACCGACGTTCGAAGGATCGGAGGGGGAGCACGTGATCGGGGCAGCGAATCGCGACCGGCCAACGGTCTTTCAGCACCCTCGATAACAGGGGTTGGGGCGAACGATTACGTGACTGGACGCATCTGGTGCTGGATTGGCGGAAAGTATCTCCCAACCGCAAAATGGGCACTGGTTCACGAAGGAACGGGCATGCGGTCAATATTCCAGCTTATGGGATGTAGATGAACACATGCATCATGAGAGAATTGCTTTATTCAAGATTGAGAACGACGGCTTGGAGGCAGCACTTGTGACCCTATGCTGGTGCCCAAGCTGGGTCTACAAGCCACCTGCAGATTGGAGAATTTGAGTGGCAAACAAGAATTGCAACCAATTGAAGGCATCTTCGCCTCCTACGCACATCACAGTTGAACCGCGTTTCTGTCAAGAGTTACATTTCAAAGGGAACAGAAATTCCCGTGAAGGTGAAGGTTCCAAGCAATGGATCCATGTCGACCTGAACTGACCTGAAGCATAGTGCAGGAAGTCAATTGGTGTTTACCACAGTCAAATGTCCTCCATTTTTCAGTGTGAGGATCGGCATGAGAGGACTTTGGACCAGGCTAAACAAAAAGAATAAGCCTCCGTGCATCTTGTCCTTTCTAAATGCGTCAAAGTACAGCGTTGACATTCAGTACGGATGTGACGCCAATGTTCTTGATGTGTTCCCATAAGTCACTGCACAAGTTTTATCTGACTCTCGCCTTTTGGCAGAGTGACCAACACGACCATCTCTGAAACTTGCACTCCACGATCTCTCCTCGATTTTCAGAGCAAGTCCAGCCCTGCGTTGGGCTTTCATCTCAACTTGCCTTTTCCTGCAACGACAGCTCCTGCTTGTGAATGCCACAAAGCTACCAGAATACAGAAGTGAGAAAGAAGGAGTAACACAGAGCTGTAAGCGTTTGATGGGAAGATATTCCAGCAAACCTCGATCACAAACCAGAGAGCAAGTCTTAATCCAGTTGGAAGGTTTGTTTTCCAGAGCAAAAGCGGAATCATGTGAAAATACCAGGAATAGAACTGATAATGAAGTGATCTTGCAAAGAAAACTCCAATCAAGTTGCTGGTAAACAGTACAGTTGCAATGCGATCGGGCGACGCAACAGCATTCCTTCTTCCTGCAGTCTTGCTGAGAGAAGACCAAATGCCCCCTTGGTGCTTGCACCAGACAAAATGCGCAAATAGAAATAGCACCACCAAGTGCATTGCTAGAAGACTTGTTGCAAAGATCCCTGAAGAGAATATACTTTCTGGTACAAACTTGAAGTTGACGGACCAGAAGTAGATGAACTTTCTTCCTATATTGAATGCATTCTTCACGTACTCCCACCAGTCAGCCATCAAGAAAGGTAAACCCAATGCAATTTGGATGAGACCTGCGATACCTATGGCCAAAGCGGATTTGGATACACCATCGCTTTGCAGCATGAGCATGAGCAAAGATGGCGCCATAAGGAGCACATTCATCTTCACAGACACCCCGAAGCTGAAAAGGACAAGGCCACCAACCCAATGGAGTCTTTGGATGGCCATGATGGAAGCATAGCTAAAGAGCATGGCGAAGCAATCATTGAAGAGGCGTAGCATGTATATGGAATGGACCCTTTTGGACAATATGAGCAAGGAAAAGGCCCATGGCGGGACAACGGCCGCTTGGATGTATACAGCAAAGACAATCCCAAGGGTCAGCAAGTAGACCGCCCAGAACATGATCTGAGCTGTCAGTACATCTCCTCCTGTCATCTTCTGTAAGATTGCGTAGATGTACACGTATCCCGCTGGATAGACACACGGTCCTGTTTCTCCTACAAGCTTCGAGTAGTTTCGTTCTCCATCCCGGAATGATTGAACTTGCGACATGTACGCTTTCCAGTCGATTTCTGTGTACGGTACTTTGCACACCACCCATGCGCTCAACAGCGCATCTACCAGCACCAAGACGATTGCGACCAAGGCAGCAGCTTTCCAATCGCTTGGCGTTTGGAGTCTCCTCCACCAATCAAGCCCATCTGCCGTTGTTTTTCCTGCGCTTCTTCCCTGTTCCTTCGATTTGACACGGTCCATAGACCTTTGCACGTCCAACACCCCTTCCTTTCCGTTCCAGAACGCGCCAGATTCGAGCCGTGCGACGTCCACGTCGTTTCGCGCCGTCTGGCGCTCGTCGACACGTCCGACTGTCCTCGGTGGACGATCGACTTCCTCCAAGCTAGTCGGCTGCAGATGCGCCAACCGTGCTTGGAAGAATCACCGCTTGGCGAGCAGGCGCGGAAGGAGAGCGTGGACGGAGCGGGACGGATGCGAACGTGCGATCGCGACGCGGTGGAAGCGAAGCGGCGGGCGGGAATTGTCGAGGAGAGGACGTGCAACAGTCCTGCGCGGATGTTTCGCGCCAGGTAGCAAATCGAACCACGATGCACGCGTCGACTGGGACGGCACCGTCACGTCCACCTCGCACGATCGTGTTCCATCGCTTGGCACGTCGCCACGTCGCTGCAATCGCGCGTCGTCTTCGTGCTTCGCAAGTCGAGCGGTCGTCGATGCGCTCCGCGCATCCGATGCACGTGCCTTGCCCATCGGCGCGGTTGTGGCACCGACACCCGTCCAGACGGTTACGGTTGTGGGGTGGGAGGTGCGGCTTGGCTGGATCCCTGGCAACGAAATCGAGGTGGAGCGGAGTTGGGCCCAGGAAGATGAGAGTGTACGTGCTGCGGCACGAACGCAGGTCGCCGTACGAAGCCTCCTTCGACACGCCACTCACAGAAGAAGGAAAGAGAAGAGCCAAGGAAAGCGTGGTGGGAAAGCTGGAAGAAATCGATCCCACACACGTGTATTCGAGCCCCTTCCTTCGGGTCCTCCAAACCATTGAACCTTACCTGAAAAAGACACACAAGCAAAATGCAGATGCGCCTCGTGTGAAAGTGGAGTACAGCTTGTACGAGTATCCCAATCCCGAACCGTATCCTTACGTCAGCTTCGTTCCAGAGGGGTGGGAAAGGCAATTCTACTTGGATCCTCACTACCAGTCATTCATGACACCAGAGGAGCTCAAGGAATGGGGTTTCGTAGATCTTCATCGCAGGACAGCGCGCTTTTTGAAGCATCTGATAGAAAAATACGGAAATTCAGACGAAACCATACTACTAGCCTCTCACAGATTTGTAGCGCATTCTCTCATGCATGTGTGTACGAGAGAAAGCACGCGTCACATGGATATGAGGCAAGGTCAGGTAGTGGAGCTGGACTGGGAAAGTGCTGACACTGATTACTATTTGAACCGTTAGACAGCTACACAGATATCTTCGTTTGCAAATCAAGCAGAAAACTAGTTACACAGTGAGGACAGGTATGCCGTGAAGATCCTGTCCTGAGCCCTTGGATTCCCCAGTGAAAAAGACGAATTGCTTCAAGCAGAAATCAAACACTTTCACAGAATTTGCACTCGCATCAGAGCTCGATCAGCGGATCTGAATCTTGGCGCTGGTGACCTGAAGATGCAGTTGGTGTGCCATGCACAGCACCTGCAGCACCACTGTGTGGTGCAAAGGGATTTTTGGAGGTGTGTTGCCTTCCACTTGCGTAGGAAGGAGGACGTGCCTGCTCGTGGGAGCCATCATTTTGGTTTTGTGCAGCACTCTTTCCCTTGCCCATGTTTTCTTGGAATTCTTGCAAGACAGTCAGGAGCATGTCATTTGCTTCCAAAGATTGTGCCAGCAATTTTTCGTCCCTTCCATTGTAATCCGCTATCATTCCGCGCAGCTGCTTCTCAAACAGGTGGCATTGTTCCAGGAGTTCCTCGGCCACATCTCTATGGGCATCTTGATCTATCGGGACACCGCCACTCTCCGCCAGCAATTCCCAAAGGAACGTAGACGCGTCTTTGGCCAGGGCAACCACTTCTTGCAAGTCTTCCTCGATGCTAGGAACCATATCCGCGTATTCCGGTTGATGTTCGTCTCTTCCTGTCCTCCTTTGTGTGTATTTCCCACGTCTTTCGTCACGAGATGGCATGTGAGACGTGCTCCTGTCCATCCACTCGTCCTCTCCGCCGTCGTATGTGTTCCGCAGCGGTTCCGAGAGGCTTTCCTGCGTTTCCAAAGGCGCATACCTGGGTTTCCTCGCCACGAAATCGCTCATGCGCTGTTTCAAGGCCGCCATGCGTTCGCGAAACGCGCTTCCAGACATGTCGACGAGTGACGACGAATCGACAGGACTTCTGACGAAGCAACCGCACGAGCTTGGTCGAGAGAGGACCCCTGGACTGGAGGACCGTCGATGGATCGTCCAATTTTCGTCAGCGATTAACAGACGTTGACCGATCAAAGATCGCAAAGACCGTGCACGGTCCATGGACAGTAAAAAGGGTCTGTCTTTTACGGTCCACGAGACAGGGCGTCCCATTGGGAGACGTTGATCGGGAACTCTTCGGTCGAAAAGGAAATCGTTTCCAATGAAGCTGTCCTTTTGAAAGGGAACGAGTTCGCTGCGAACCGACAGATCGACGTGGTGCCGACGTCCATGGATCAGTGAAACCGGACGTGATGGAGACGTTTGGACGCGATTCCAAGCGCGAGAAATACGTCAAGTTGCACGAAGAAGGGATCAATGGTATCACGGAAAGGGAACACGCCGCGGAGGAAGTGGTGCCGTTGAGGAACGAAGGTCCGCCAGATGCCAGTTTCGGAGATTCGGGTGCAAGGTTGGAAGGACACAAGCTAGATTATGTGTCTACTGTGATGCTTTGTGTCGCTACATTCTGCCTCTTCGCGGATCAAAATCTCATGGCTCCAAACCTCCAAGCAATTGCCGACGATTTCGGGCTCAAAGGAAAACAAAAAGATCAGTTTTTAGGTGGAATCATGTCCATTGCCTTCTTTTTTGTGGGAGCACCTTCTTCTGTGATCGTTGGTTCGTTGGCTGATTCGCCAAAAGTACACCGTGTGACCCTCTTCGCAGTGGTGCTTCTAATCGGAGAAATACCAGCTGCATTGACAATCTTTGTGGGGACCGGGTGGGCAGGATATTGGCAACTTTTTATTCTACGATCAATCACAGGAGTGGCAATTGGAGGGGCTTTACCAGTTGTATTGTCCATGTTAGCTGATATTTATAGTAGTAGTCAGAGAAATGTAGCATCTGCAGTGTATAGCACAGCCATGGGTGCTGGGTTAGTGTTTGGCCAGACATTTGCAGCGTTGACAGGAAGTTCCAACTGGAGAATACCTTTTGTCCTGGTGGCACTGCCTTCCATTGGCATTGCCCTAGGATGCCTTGTTGTCATCAAAGAACCCAAGAGAGGTGCGGCTGAAGAGGCGCTAGCTCAACGATTCAAGAACAATCCAAACTATGAGTACAAGGAGGATGTAGGTTGGCGAAGAAAATTTGTGCAAGCATTCACCATACCTAGCAATATTCTTATCATCATCCAGGGTGTTCCAGGTACGTTCTGGGTGCCCCCTTAGTTCATGCATTTGTCCTTTCGAGTGGATTGCTGACAATGGCTTAACTTCGCGCAGGTAGCATTCCTTGGGGTGTGCTCAATGTTTATCTGGTAAGAGAGAGGTGTATAGAATTTTTGTTCGTGTGGGGCCTTCAGCATTATTCTCTGACTGACACATGAAATGGCATCGGATGAAATTACAGAACGACTACCTCAATACAGATGCTGGCCTTTCCTTGGCGGATTCCACAGCAGTGGTGGTCAGCTTTGCGGTAGGTTGTGGGCTAGTTGGAAATGCTGTGGGGGGTGTTTTGGGGCAGTTCATGTGGAACAAATCTCCACGGCTTGTCCCACTGGCTATGGGCTTGACAACTATAGCTGCTACATTTCCTGTAGAAGTTCTCATTAATTTTGCAAACAACATGTCCCAGGTGTTTAGGTTAGCTATTGCGTTCATTGCTGGATCTGTGGCATGCTTTACGGCAGCGAATATCCGCGCCGTGCTCATGAATGTCAACACGCCTAATACCAGGGGCACAGTTTTTGCCTGCTTTAATCTTATGAATGACATAGGAGCAGGTCTGGGTCCGGGTCTTGTGTCCGTATTTGTGACATTGTTTGAGAATCGTCGAACTGCATTTTCAGTGGCTGTGACAATGTGGTTCCTTTGTGGCACCCTGCAAGGGTCTTTGTTTTTTACAGTGCCTCAGGATGTCCACCGTGTCAGCACAAAGCTCGCAGAACAGGCCGAACTAGTAGAAGACGAGGATCTGGGCCTTTTGCCATTTGAGTCGAACAACCAACAGTTAGCTCCTTCGCCTTCTTTGGAGCTGACTGCACATTAATAAAGGAGGTTGCTTCAGCCAGCTGTTTCGGTGCTTCCGAAGAGCCAAAAATCTCTACACCTCTGTGCGCATGGATGCAAAGCCGGTGTAACTTGCAGCTTTCACAGTGATTCCCACGTTAAACTGTTGCTAATCACCCACTTTTCCAAACAAGGACAGCTGGCAAGGCAGCAGGAACAGCAAAGTTGATCAGTGCATAAAGATGGTGAAACCTCGCGCAATTGCCATGTACACTTGCGTTGAGCAAGTGTGTATAGCACTGTCCATGTTGGACACATTTCATTGAGTAAGGCTATCAAGAAACGAGAGCAGTTCAATAAGTCCTTTCAAATCCTTAATCTTGACAACAATGCACTACCCCGAAGTTTTCCAACATTTGCATAGTCTTTGATTCCGACGGAGGACAGAAATTGCGCTAAGAGAGATACATATTTTCTTTGCGTCTTCACTACGCTGGAAACGGATCCAATAATGTTGCATAAGGCAGGGGCCTCCTCCTGTGAACGAGGCCCACCAGGGTCCGTCGAGACCCTGGCTTACGGGTCCGAACCATCGAGGCTACCCATCAAGTAAGGGATTTGATATCCCTTTGGAATACA